>CAUYQG010076580.1:0-32085 GCA_963574415.1 Tarsius wallacei | reverse complement strand
TGTTCTCACTCATATAGTAGACCTTGATCACCCAACATACTACCACAAGAAAATGACTGACAGTGGTGGGAAACTTGGGGGGGGGGGGGACGCGATGGGATTAATGGTGATAAATATCTGTCTGGGGATGGGGAGACACCTCTTATCATCAAGGGTGCCTGAACGAAGCATTTTTGTATGCCTAACCCCTAACTGTACCCCATAATACCATAATAATAAAAAAAAAGATTTAAAAAGAAAAAAAAAATTGTACAACTAAATCTACCTTTACATGGAAAACTGTTGCAATTGTATTTCGTACTTTCTTCTTTGACAACATGATCATTTTAGTGGTAGACTTCAAAGTAGAATAATGTATTATGGTACAAATATCTTAATTCAGCCTTGCAATTATGGCATTTTTTACAGTATTAACACTCTATCACTAGAAAATCCTCAGGCAATAATGACTAACAAGGAAGGCATTTCCTGGTAACTAACGATCTGCATGGGGGAGCTTGCTCATGATACAAAGCCAGCAGCCCTCAGCCCAGCTGGCTTTGGCCTAAACCGGACGTGCCAGGCCTCCCTCTGAGGTTACTGTGTATTTATTTATAAACTGTTAGTATAGTGACAAGAAATGAAAAATGAGGTAATGGTTAGGTATTGTTCAGTTGAAAATACCTGTGGGTATATTATGACACTTTGTTTAGCTGTTGTTGTGATTATATAGCCCAGATTATTCTTTCTCTGTATGGGTGACATTATATGTAGTCAGTATTTACAACTCTGAATAGTAAATGAAGTCTGCTTTTGGAAACCTACAGGAGGCATAAAGAAGATAACAAAAATAATAATATAGCTAGCACTTGTTGAGGATTTATAAGGTGCCAAGTTCTATGATAAGCACTTTACATGCATAATTTATTTAATTCTCATAATGGATGTACAAGGTAAGTACTAACATTGCATGGGAAGAAATAGAGGCACAGAGAGGAGAAAGTAACTTGCCTCAGATGCCTAAGTGGTAAGTAGTCAGTAGAGTTTGAATTTAAGGCAATGGGGTCCAACTTCAAGCTCTTAATGCTGACTCCTACTTTGTGTTATTACAGTTCCAATAGTAAAGCAAAGCAATAACATTTAAGCCATTATTAACACATTGTAAAAAGCCACAAGTCTTGTACGCACTATATATATTGTTGATATTTAAGATGGCCTCAAATTTTTTGTTAGAAAAATATTTGAAAGTTATGAAATGTTCTTCAGTTAACATAGATAACACTCAACAAATAAGACAAAATAAACACCTTTTAAAAATGTAAAAAGTAAATTGTCAGTGAGGCTATTTTCAGAGTCCATGAAAACTCTGAAATTCATTTTCATCAAACTATAATAATATTGCCAGAAATTTAACAGTTAACATTTTGTGAGTGCCTGGATGAGTAAAGAGAAATGAGATAGAGAGGAAGTTTTCCCATCCAGAAATATTTTCCTTACTATCTGAAAACTTCCTTAGCCTTTTTCTTATTATAACACTGTCCCCTAATTGGCAATTTACTTGAGTTAACAAATTTCCACTATTGAAATGCAAGTGCCCCTGGAGAGTCAAGATAGCCTCCTCATTAGTTATTCTCATCAAGGTAAAAATTATTTCAACAGGCTTTCTCTTAATGTCTAGCTTAATGTCTAGCCCTGGAGTAATCTGAGTTGTAAAGGTGGTTGGAATAGAGAGAGTAGAGCTGAGTTATTTTGGAAGATGAGAATTTGTGTTGTAGTGGCTATTATGAGACTCCACCACTGGGAAACCTCAAGAAGGAATTGGAACATAGATAGGAGCCAAGAAATAGAGATTGGAGGAAAGATCTTTTCAGACTTACAAATGCAAATATCTGACCTCCAAATACTTTTAAAAGCAAGGACGTATAACTTTTCCAGACTCTATGTACCGGGAAACAGGTGATAGCAATGCTTCTGCACTAAAAATGTCTCCTCCTACTTGGCCTGGTGTTGCTGGAACTGGGCCAAAGCCTGCATCCCTGTTCTCTCCAGGCCCCTCTACAGTGCCCACTGCCACCTGCCACTTGCTACAGACCATCAGGTGTTCTCAGCTGAGCTGCTTTAAAGGTCCAAAGTAGTTGGCAGTTGAGCTCAGTACCTGAGAAACTATATTGCCTTTTCTGTGCCTGGGACTCATTTTATTGCATTAAAAAAATTATTAACAGTCTTACCTTGACTCAGAGCAGTTTACAACTATGACATAGAGAATTTTTTTTAAAACTAATGAGGCATTGAGTACAATGCAAACGTGTTTGGGTCTCTCTATTTACTGGTGCCTCCTAGCACAAAGAAAAACCAGTTCCTTGGCACTAGTGTTTTGATTACAGAGCTGTTACTCATTGGTTCTTAACCTTTACTCTGCTACCACAGACCTGATATGTGAGGGTCACTGTGCATTGCTATTTCATGGGCATAGTGAATTTTAAAATAAACAAACTAATTTGATGTAATCTCACTTGTCTATGTTTGTTTTAATTGACTATGGCTATGATGCCATATTCTAATAACTATTACCAAGACCAATGTCAAAAAGGATTTTCTTTATGTTTTCTTCTAGGAGTTTTACCATTTCAAGTTTTATGTTTAAATCTTTAATCCATTTTGAGTTGATGTTTGTGCATAGTTTGAGATAGAGGTACAATTTCATTCTTTTGCATGTGGCTATCCAATTTTCCCAGTACCATTTTATAAATAAGCGATCCTTCCCCCATTTCATGTTCTTGACACCCTTGTAGAACATCAGTTGACCATAAATAAATGTGTGGCTTTATTTCTGGATTTGGTACTCTGTTTTGTTGAACATATTTTTATGATGGTACCATACTGTTTTGATTACTATAGCTTTGTAATTTATAGTTTGAAGTCAGAGACTGTGATACATTCAGCTTTGTTCTGTATTTTCTCTATTTTGTAAAAAGAAAAATTGTCATTAGGATTTTGATTTTAAAAAAGTTTGCACAGTAAAGGAAACAATCAACAAAATAAAAAGGCAACCTACAAAATGGAAAAAATATGTATGCCATATATTTTATAAGGAGTTAATATTCAAATATATAACAAACTCGTACAACTCAATGCCAAAGATTCAAATAACTCATTCAAAAAATAAGTAAAGGACCTAAATAGGTAATTTTCAAAAGAAGAAACTTAGACAGTTAACAGATATAAGAAAAGGTGCTCAGCATGTGTAATCATCAGGGAAGTGAAAATCAAATCCACGATGAGATATCACCTCATACCTGTTTCAATGACTAGCATTAAAAAGACAAAAGATAACAAGTCTTGGTGAAGATGTGACAAAATGGGACTCTTTTACAATGTAGTGTGAATATAAATTAACATAACCATTATGAATAACTTGTGGAGGTTCCGGAAAAAAAAAATAGAATTACCATATGACCCAGCAATTCTTCTGGGTATATATGCAAAGGAATTGCTACACTTCCATATTTATTGCAGCATTAGCATAGATATGAATAGTTGAAACACGAAAACAATCTAGATATCTTTCAACAGACAAATAGATAATATAGTATATATACATATACACATACATACACAAAGAAACATTATTCAGCCTTTAAAAAAAGAGGAAAACGTACCATACAACGTGTGTTGCAAAATAAGCAAGATATGGAAAGATACATGCTAATGATCTCACTTACATGAGGAATCTAAAATAGTCAAATTCACAGAAACAGAGTAGAATGGTGGTTGTCAGTGTCTGAGGGAAAGGGAAAATGGGATGATGTTGGCCAAAGAGTACAATATTTCAGTTGTACAAGATGGATACGTTTTTGAGACCTGATGCATAGTATGATGGCCATAATTAAGTAAATAATAAATGTATTATAGATTAAATAATGAAAATATTATATTGTATGTTTTTCCTACAAAACTAGATCTTAGATTCAATTTTCTCACAACATATATGCACCAACATATAACTACAGAAATGTAGAAGCAAAACTTGTTAATTATGTGGAATTGGGTCATCGTTTCACAATGTATACAATAAATACAATTTTTATATCAGAATGGTATCTTAACACAATTGTTAAGAAATAAAAAAAAGAAGCAAAGCACTTTTATAATATATGTCAGTTGTAACGACGACAGTTATTGGAACATCAGTATTGGTAACACACTCCATTCTATAGCAAACCAGAGAGAAACCACAGAGTATGGGCAGCCCCGTGGGAGCACTTTTGTAATACCTTTCTTTTCTTTTTCTTTTTTTGAGTTGGAGTCTCACTCTGTCACCCAGACTGGAGTGCAGTGGCCGCTCCCGGCCACCACAGCCTCGACCTGCTGGGCTCCAGCGATCCTTCTGCCTCAGCCTTCCAAGTAGCTGGAACTACAGACGCTCGCTACCACGCGCGGCTAATTTTTTGATTTATTGTAGAGATGAGGTCTCACCAAGTTGCCCAGGTGGGTCTCAAACCGACGGGCTCAGGCATTCCACTCACCTCAGCCTCCCAAGGCAGGGGATTACAGGCTGAGCCACCGAACCCGGCCCCTTCTTTTCTTAAGAAAAATATATTCAGTGTATGTGAATAACTTAGAGTAAACTTCAAACCCACTCTAATTATTTATTTTTGCATATCTATAAGATATAATTTTTGTAATATGCGAGCTATACAAATACTGCATGAAATAGTAACAACATATTTTTCTTTTCCTTTTTATATTTTATTTTAAAGGTTTGGGGTACAATTCAGGATTAGGTATACAAGTGATCATTGTACAGGTAAAGTTTGGGGCTCCCTCTGGACCCCATTTTGCCTGGTTTGAGATCAGTTACCCTTTTTTGATGTTATGCGCCCTCCCCACTCCACAGTATCCCGCTACTGCCAATCCCTTGTTTATAGTATTAGGTAAATGTTCAGGGCCTACTTATGAGTGAGAACATATGGTACTCAGTTCTTTGTTTCTGTCATAGATTACCAAGTATAATAGACTCTAAATCCATGCAAGTTGCTGCCAAGTCCATGTGCTTGTTCTTCTTTATGGCTGCATAATATTCCATCGTGTATATATACCACATTTTGTTAATCCAGTCCAGTTTCGATAGGCAGCATGGTTGGTTCCATGTTTTTGCTATTGTGAATGGTGCTGCAATAAACGTATGTGAAGGTCTCATTTTTGTAGAATGATTTGAGTTCCTCTGGATATATTCTCAGCAGGGGGATTGCCGGGTCATATAGAAGATCACTTTCTAGTTCTTTCAGAAATCGCCACACTGTTTTCCACAGAGGTTGAACTAGTTTGCACTCTCACCAGCAGTGTAGAAGCTCTCCCTTTTCTCTGTATCCTCGCCAACATCTGTTGTTGTTTGTTTTGTTAATGATGGCCATTCTTACCGGAGTTTTGTGGTAGCTCTATGTGGTTTTGACTTGCATTTCTCTGATGATGAGTGAGGCTGAGCACTTTTTCATGTGTCTGCTGGCTACCCAACACTTCTATAGAGAAGTGTCCATTCATGTCTTTTGCCCACTTTTTAATGGGGCTGTCTGTTTGTTCGTTTGTTTTCCTTTTGGCACATTTGAGTTCCTTGTGTATCCTGAATGTTAGGCCTTTGTCAGATATACAGTTGTAAAATAATTTTTTTTCCATTCTGTGGGTTGTCTCCCTGCTCTCTTGATGTTTTCTTTTACTTTGCAGAAGCTTTTCAGTTTAATGATGTCCCATTTGTCTGTCTTATCCCTTATGGCATGGACACCTGGGGTTTTGATTAGGAAGTGATTGCCTACTCTGATTTCTGTAAGGACATCTCTTGCGTTTTCTAAGATATGATTCTGTACTTCGAAAATCCAGGAAAACCTGTCAGAAACTTCCTTGCACTGATAAAGGACTTTGGCAAAGTCCCAGGGTACAAAATAAATGTGCAAAAGACCGTTGCATTCTTATACACCAACAACAAACAGGCTGAAAACCAAATAAAAAGAATTCCATTCACAATAGCCACCAAAAAAATGAAATATCTTGACATCTTCCTAACCAGTGAAGTGAAAGACTTTTACAATGAAAACTACAAAACACTGCTCCAAAAAATCAAAGATGGCACAAATGGAAAAATATCCCATGCTTATGGATAGGAAGAATTAACATTATTAAGATATCCATCTTACCTAAGGCTATCTACAGATTAAACGCAATACCCATTAAATTACCAACATCATTCTTCTCAGACCTGAAAATGACAATACAGAATTTCATATGGACACTTAAACAACCCTGAATAGGTTAAATAATTTTTAGCAAAAGACACAAAGAGGGATGTATCACACTTCCAGACTTTAACATTTACTATAAGGCTACAATAATCAAAACAACCTGGTATTGGTACAATAACAGGCATATGAATCAATGGAACAGGATAGAGATTCCGGAAGTAAAATCTCAATTTCTCAACCAACTCATCTTCAACAAAGACTCCACCAATAACCTCTGGGGAGAGGAAAACCTATTCAGTAAATGGTGCTGGGAAAACTGGCTAACCACATGCAGAAGATTGAAATAGGACCTCTACCTATCACCATACAGAAAAATCAACTCTAAATGGATCAAAGACCTTTACGTAAAACAGCATAGTTTTCATACCCATCAAAGTCATGTCACTCACCAGCGTGTCATGGCTCATCATTTGAAATCATTGAACTAACAGGTTAAAAAGCTGACATTGACTCTGATGTTAATTATTTCTCTGTTTTACAAAGTGTAAATTAGTTCAGGGCTAACCAGTTTGTTGGTTGGTTATTGTTATGGGATGAATTGTGTCCCCACCAAATTGTATGTTAAAGTCCTAATCTCCAGTACCTCAGAATGTGACTATATTTGGGAAAAGGGCCTTTTAAAGAAGTAACAAAGGTAATATGAGATCATATTGTTGGTCCCTAATCCAATTTGACTGGTGTCCTTACGAGAAAAGAAGATTAGGACATAGCCCATGTGAAGACACAGGGAGAAGATGGCAATCTATTAGTCACAGAGAAAGTCCTCAGAAGAAACTAACCCTGCCAACACCTTGATCTCAGACATCTAGCCTTTAGAATTGTGAGAAAATAAATTTCTGTTGTTTATTCAGTTTTTGGTACTTTGTTATGGCAGCCACAGAAAACAAATAGTTGTTGAATCTAAACAGCTTAATTTTCCTATTGTCACATTTTTTCTTATTACAATTTGCTGAAAAAAGTGTCTGGAGTGAGAATCAAATAATGTGTGTTTTTATTTACAATTTACTTATTAATTATCTTTGGTAAACTAAAAATTTATCTTTGTTCCAATCACCACTTCTGTAAAAGTAGAGATTTGGCTAGATTGTTTCTCCCTTTCCTGCTTCAACAAGAACCCTCTACTTCTGTTAATATTTTATAACATGGCCTTATATCAGATTCCATTTGAAAAAGATGACTTCAATTACTAAAGACATTTTTTAAAACCACTGGACTAAAAGATCCTTAAGACCACAGCTAAATTCTACAGTTCCACTTGCCAACCATCTGCTCTAATTTCATTGTTATGCGATAATTGTCAATAATCTATTTTGAACCACAAAATATACACTTGGTGAGTCTATGACAATGCTAGTTTAAAGTTATTACTTAACCACTTGAGCCCTTATATCAATTTAGGGCTTTATTTCTGAGTTGGTCAATAATTATTTTACAATTAACAAATAAATGGATGTTAGATTCTATAAAAGTCCTTCTTAGTCTCATGACTAATTCAAGATAAATCTGTAGGACTACCTCACTTTTATTACATGCTTTTCATGTTAAAAAATAATGTGAGCAAGGAAAATTGTACAGAGACATTTTACATTTATGAAAACTGTTTATTCTGTTGCTTTCTAAATGTAGTAGCCTACAAGCAAAATTCAAAAGTCCACCTCCACCCTGCTCCAATATTCTCATAGATTTTCTGAAGCTGTGAATTGTCATATAATCTATTAAATGTTTCTAGTGACCTTTTGAATCTCATTTAGTAAGTTTAGGTATAGCTAGGGAAGCTTTATTTATTTATTTTTAGCACATTTGCCAGTGGTTCAGATGAAATTGGTATGAGGATTGGTTTTGAGGAACCACTGCTTTACACAAAGCCAGTGATGAGGTGGGGGTAGGGAGGTTAGAAAGCTATGAGTGAAGGTGCATAAAAACACTATCTTGGGGGTGGGAATGGGGACAGTGAGGTATGGAAGTAAGAAGGGAAGAAAAGTATATTGTGTAGAAATAATCCACAGATTATGCAGAATCCTAATCTGATCATTTCCATGTGAACTATTATATCAATGTCCTAAATTCCCCCAAATAAATGAGTAATTAGATTCAAGTGAAAGTTCAATGTAGAGATCCCTCCTTGAACAAAAATTTCTTAAAACAAATTCCTCCCCCAAAAAGTCAATTTTTAGAGGTTTTAAAAGTGTTGTATTAGCCCTGATTCCAGCCACCAAGAATTGCCAAGATACAGGTAGAGTATAGTATAGACTGAGCACTCAAGAAATGTTTTTAATAATTAAAGGATACATATTTTCTTTTATTTTTTTTCTATTCTTTCAAAATGCTATATATCTGGCAATCTTAGGATGAATCACAATTCCTTTTTGACAGGAATTGAGGTTTTCTAATTTAAAAAGTATTCTCTATTACACATGGAAATGTGGATGACAGGACACTTCCTGTGTAGCACTGTTGCACGCCCCTCCCCCCCAGAACAGAACAACATAGTTACCATTTTGCATTTATATTTGCATGTTCATCACACGGAATACAAGTACATAAGTAAAAGGAAAGGAAAAGGAAGTTTGCCTTCTCTCCATCAGGATTTTAAAGTTCAAGTCTCTGTCAATTACAAACATTTTCACTTCCTTTCTGGGCTCTGTTCTTCTTTTACACTTTTTATCCATATTTTTCGCATCCATAATCATATTCTTCTATTAACTTGTTTAGAAATCCAACCAATAAATAGAGCTATCTCTGAGAATTCTGTACTTTTGGTAAGCTTCTTGCTTTGCTCAGAAGTTATATCATTTAACCCATGGAGTGCCTTCCACAACTAACTTCTATGCCTCTGAGGAGAAGGAGAAGGATGCTCTCCTTTCCTCACCCTCCACTCTACAACATGTCTGGCGGTGTCTCAGCCCATAGTTCCTGGACTGACTACAAATAGCAAGTCTCTGGAGAGAGAAGTTGGTTGCTCTGTAGACCTTCGCACACTGGGGATCAAAAAACAATAACTCATAACAAATATAGTATGGTCAGTTAGGAAAAACTATTATCATTTTTCCATTATAAAAAAGCTACTATTATGAGAAATTTTATTTTTTTAGCAAAACAATTTTACATTCCAGACCAGCACTATGGTGGTTAGACATATTCATTCTACTTCCTCTGTCATGCTTATATCTTTACATGTTAAAAAAGTTGTCCAAGTTCACCCTTTGTCATTATGTTTCAAAAAGTGGTATTCCCGCCAGACTCTCAAAGAACTATGGGTGCCTTACAGCGGAGCAGTAGAAGTATGAACAGATTGTAATTCATTTTTTTCTAGTCATCAGGTTTTAGATTTTTTTCTAGGTCAGACTCTAAATATCTGTTTGTTTGTTTTTTAATTTGTTGTTTATCCTAGTACTCTTTCTAATCCTGACTTGTTGGCAGGCACATTTGAGAAAGAAAAAAAAATAGTTGATCATATTATGCCTCAGTCAGACCATTTGGAGAAGTAATAGAGATTATCTCCACTTATAATACATCCACCATTTGCTTCTTGATAAATTCTCTAATTACTTACTTCCCTTATCAAAACAGTGAGATTAACTTCTCAATTCGCAAAAGAGAGCCTTTGCAGTTCAATTCAAAATTGAACTAGTTATTCATTAGTATTTATTTACTAGCATATTTTAATCTCAAAGTAATTTAGATGCTATTATTTTTGTTCCATTTATTCTTAGTATTACATACAAATTTAAAAGCTAGAGAAAAGTGTATTATGAGAAGATGTGTTGTTTAGATTTCAATTAGTAAATAAGTTATAAAACCATATATAGCCCTATTTTATGTCTATTTGCTTTCCAATACCTTAATTTAGTGTCAAAAGAATTTAAAACACAATTATCTATATCTTGTCTTTTTACGTATTAAAAAAGATATCACTAAATCAGAATTTTGGACATCAAAGCTCAGTATATATTACCAAATAAAATTTTGAAATACTTTTTTCAAAATTTAATTGTAAAAGTCATAGCATAAAATTTGAGGTAATGTTTGCAACCAAAGATTCAATACGGTAAATAGCCCCTAAATGTTTTTATGATTTGTGCTGTGTCTTGAAAACCTGAAGAAGAAAATATATATACATATATGCATACACACACACACACATACACACACACACACACACACACACACACACATGAAACAGGAGTTTTAAGAACTGGTTTCACTTTATCAGTACACATTTTATTATTTAAGATAATCTTTTAAAAAATAATGAAACACATTTCAAGACATATAATCGCTAGTCCACCTTTATCCCCATGGTCTACTGCCAACCTTCTAAATCAATGTGATTTTATTATAGTTTTAGAACAAAAGACATTCATATTTTAATTTTAAAGTTAACCTTCCAAAAATTTAGATAATTTCTAAGCTCCAAGGTCTTTTTGTCCATGTATTCATTTACCCATCCAACAAATACTTAATGAGTTTTTATTATGTATAGTATTCTGCTCATTTCTGGAGGTATACACAGAAAAGAAATGGACACAGATCTCACTCAATGTAGTTGTAATTTTGTAATTTGGTAAGTTGTATGTGTCCATACTTAACAATAAAATGAATTAGAAAATAAGTGCTGTTAATAAGGTTCTGTATGAATTTAAGTGAGTTTCACAGGTAGGATCTGGGAAAGAAGTGAAGAAAGGCTTGGAAGAGGAGGTGGTATCTAAAGTGGGACTTCCAATTCACACAAGCAGAAGTGGAGATAAGAAGTCAGTTTAGGAAAGACATTAGCAAAGTCAGAAGGAAAGGAGAATGTGTATCATATACAGAAATAGGTAATTCACTTGGCTTGGTTCACGAAGAAGAGGCATGAAAAACTCACAAGGAAAGTTTGGGCCAGAGGGCTCAGTGTTACATGCCGATCTAAGGTATTTGATTTTTGTGACTTGTTTGTGGACAGCAGGATAAAACACAGTTCTATTCTTCATCTTCAATGTACTGTAAGACCTAGCCTTGACCAACTTTTCCAGTAGTGGCTGTAGGTACTCTATTAATGTCTATTGTTTTGCACTGAAAATGAATTCCCAACTGTGCATTCCCATTTTCTCTCCAACCTCAGTAAACTACTTACCTTTTCCTACACATAGCCTGTGATCTCCAGCTCTGTGGCTTTGAACATACAGTTACACCGCTCATCTCATCCTGTCCATTTTGCTCGTTAACATCCTTTTTTTCACATCATCTATTGTTCATCCTAGATCTCCCAACTTAAAATAAACCCGATCTTCTTTGAATTTTCTATCATTTATACTTATAGAATTTGTCATATACTGTATTTGTCATTACTGTTTGATACAGTAATTTGAATATATTTTTAACTTTCCTATAGGATTATGTCTTTAAAATGGAAAAAAAAAAAAAAGGAAGAAGTTTACAACACTGCCCCCACTGAATTTCGATGAAATTTCACCCACCATTATCAACTGACCACCTGAAAACTTGAAAAGAATTGGGATGTGATTGATAGAAGATGAACAGGACAGACTCTGAGTGCCAGGGACTTGCAATCTAGTTTGGAGAACAAACACCTCCGCCACTCAAATACCAGGTAGACTTAGTAAGCCTGCAGGGAAAGCTCTTGAAACCTTTTAGAGAAACAAACCAGAGAAATAAAAATCTGTACTAAGGAAGCATAAGTATTTTACAAAATAATCCTAAAACTTTTAGATAATCAAATACATTAAATGAGCACATTCTCCATTTTTCACACTTAAACTGATGTAATGCTAGAGAGTAGTTACTTGCAAGTCTGCTCTATGAACTCCATTTTTCCCGGGATATTTTTCATTGCCTGTGCCAGGAAACTGGGAGAACATTTAACTTACTGCAAGTGATTGATCCAAAAGTGTGGCAATGATCCTGCTATCCAAAAATACCAGGTGAAATAGCAGACAGCCAGATATGCACAGCTGGATGTGTTTCGCCTCTTCTGGGTTGTCCAACTTTACCACATGTCAGTTCAGCAATTTAGGATGGATTGGAGACCATCCAGTAGAAAGAAAGGGAAAGTTGTATTGAATGCAGTCTGCAGACATTCTCCTCCTTGTGTTCTTAATTCATCTCTTTCTCAGATGTTTGTGGTTTGTTTGTCTTTTCAGCTGTGGCAGTGGTTAATACTGCTGATGAGAAAATAATATGTCCAACCTGGGCAGATCTTTTAAGTTGTAAGCTTACTGAACGATAATCTGCAGGTGCCCAAATATTAGCCTTTTGAAAATCTGTGTCATCATTGCATAAACTTAAGATTTGCTTCCATCAGTGAGATTTGCCAAGACTTTCTTAATCCTTTACTACCCACCTGGTACGGCTAAAGTTAGATATGTTCCACTGTCTGCTTCACTCATTTAAATAACTGCAATTACAAGTTGATCCACAAAGTGAAGACCCATAATAAGATGCTTATTTGGATCAAACTGCCTTCATAGTATATAAGAGATATGAGTATTCTAAGGGTCCTTAACAAGATAAGGGCAAGGCCAAATTTGAAAGACAAGGGGAAAGTATGTCTGCAAGTGCCCTGGCCTGGATGTGGTAAAGCAGGTCTACTTGCTTACAATTCCTTTCCTACAATATTAGTCTATTTCACTGAGTTTTTAACTTCCTGTTCTAATTGAAACCAATCATCATTTTTTTTGCTCCATTACTTTTTAGCATTTACTACCCTCTCTCATCTTCTAACATTGTCTCTTTCTGTTCTCCTTCTCTCCATCAGAGTTTTAAGCATCAGATAGTAAGGCTTGTATTTAATTGTGTAACTGAATCTTAAGACCAACTTATTTGCTATCTTGACATAAAGGATATAGAAATGAGGCATGGGCTGTAAAAGGGCAATAGGTTAGAAGTCTAGTAACATTGCTGCCTTGCCATGAGCCAACTGTACAAACGGACCAGACACTGCACCTGCAGAGGATTAGAAAACTTTCAAATCTAGTCATTCTTCTCCACTGTTTTTGACAACGGGGGCAGAGAAATATAGTCTTCTTTCCATACATAAAAAATAAAGAAATATCTAAAAAGTTGTAAAAATATATTTTAATGTTTATGCTTGAATAAACAAATCTAACACACATATAAAAATGTGCTGACTCCTTGTATAACTTCATGTGGAAGTAACACCAAAAGTATAAAAATGTAGGCTCTTTGTGAATGTGATACTTGAGCAAAAGGCTACTCCTCAGTCTTGGCTGTGCCTCCCACTGACACATCAGTCTTCTCCTGGGTTACTGATTTGCAGCTGTACTGCTTAATTCTAACTGGTCTTCACTCTGAAGCCTTCCTTTATGCTGACCCAGTCACTCTAATATACATGTGACTGAAACTTCCCACTTTCGGCCTACAACTCATCCATGATAAACTAACTACTACAGTTTTTAGAATATTGCATTCTTTCATACATATGTCTTTGAACAAGTTGCTTCCTCTTCCTAGAATTTTTTGTCAGATATCTTCTCCTTTTTGAGATTCAAGACATCAAAAGCTAGAGAACACCTTCCCTGATATACTATCCTTAGCAAAGCCAGGTATATGTTCTCTAACAGTGGCCTAAAACACTCTACATACATATAACATATACTTATTACCCAAAATTGTGATTGACTGGCCATTTGTTTATCTTCACGCTATACTGTAAACCCATTAAGGAAAGGGACTCTGTCTATAATCTCTGTAGCCCTATAACCTTATTGTGTCTATAATTAATGGAGGTGATGAACAAGTATCTGTTAACGATTTATAATAACTTTGAGATACTCCAAAGATGCACTTGACTCTTTCCCACCAGTCCTGAAACACCTTTGAGATAAAGGGAAGGATTTGTAAGGTCTGTTGTTTAGGATGTTAGTAATGAGATAAAAATCATGACGTAACCACTTTATTCCTATTTCTTTTCATTTAAACCACAGGCCATCTACCAATTTTTATTGCTGTGGTTCACGCTTTAAATACTACATATGAAATTAAATTTCATCTGTACTTTATTGTATACATTCTGTTTATATCTCTTCTGAGAAAGAATAAAAGTTATGTGAAGCCTGATTTTACACATCACAAATCCTATGTAATTACCTGTTTCTAATTAGCACATGTATCTTATGTTCCAGAATAAATGCTTTTGATAAATGTATAAATAACTGATGATCTTACCAAATATATATATTTTTAAAATGGCGAGGTGTGATAGCCCACACCTCTAATTCCAGTACTTTAGGAAGCTGAGGTGGGAGTATCCCTTGAGGCCAGGAGTTTGAAACCAGCCTGGGCAACATAGTGAGACCCTGACTCTACAAAATATATATAATTTTTTTTAATTATCCAGGCTTGGTGGCATGTGCCTGTAGTTCTAGCTACTTGGGAGGCTAAATTCAAGGCTATGCTCATACCACTGAACTCCAACCTGAGTGACAGAGTGAGACCCTGTCTCTAAAAAAACAAATTAAGTTTTGTCATTTTAATAATCGACTTGTTCACCTTGTACCATAGTTAAATCACAACCAATGTGATTTTCATTATTGGCATTAATTAAAATGATTTGGTGGCTAAGGAGATAAATCAGATTAGATAAATAGTACCAGGATGAAGGGATGTTTAATCATATATTAAATTATCTAGCGACAAGAACCTTGCCAAGTCATTCCCACATGTATGACTCATGGGCAGAGTTTGGGGGTCTTCTTCCTTAACTGCTGTAAAGCTTATCCACATTAGAAACTGATTCTCTCTGAAAATCAGAAATTTATTTCAGGTTTCAGTGAATGAATGATAACAATGTAAATTGTTAGTTCCTTCTCCAAAATTCATATTTCAATAGAGCTCAGTGTCTTAAGCTAAACTTAGGAATCCAGGACTAAAGGGTAGCATTTTAAGAATGAAAGCCTAAAAGGAAAATTGTATGCTTGCGTGTGTGTGCACGCGCGCGTGCTCACGCACATGTGCTACTTTCAGCAGCCTAAAATGTTGTTGTTATTATTTTTTAATTGTTATTTTACTTTGCTTATATATAATGCTGTATACATGGGGATTCTCTTATGATGATTTAGAATTGAATCTCTTTGAGGACTTGGACAAAGTCTCATATTTCTCTTGAACTCTCCAATGCTGCTTGACACAAAACTCACATTTAATTACATTATAGCATTTGACAATTATTACTGCCTATTTAAACAACATGGGTCAGGAAAAGGTTATATTCTTATGCTTCAAAATGTTTTCCCAAATCATGGGTCCCATTTTTTTCTCTTACTAAAAGAAGACTCAAAGGCTGGAGACTGAACCACATGAATCCTCAAGGTTTCTTTTCAACTTTTTTATCACTATAGCAATAAATTGGAGGAACCTACTGCTGTGATTTGACCTCAGCATTGATTCATCTCAAGATCCTTACAAGCAATGCTGATTTGCAGTGTCAGAGGCTCCAGATAAAGTACATTCCAAGTGCCTTCAACCAAACACAAAAAGAATTGACTACCTTAAACACCTAGGTTTTGATTTCAACAGCCAAGAACTATTTCTGGCTCTACTTTCAAGGGAAACCAAAAAGTTAAAAAGAGAGAGAGGGTGATAGAAGATAAATACTTTTAAAATTATTTATAAGCTATAAGATTGCATTTTGGCAAGACCAACTTTCCTTCTACAATAGTGAGAGATGTTCCGTAGCATTCCAAGTTGGCTCTGGAGTAATACAGTCTCAGTATTAATGTGTCATTTGGGAATGTCTGAGTTGATGTTTCCCACACTGATTCTTTTGTCATTTACCCACCGTACTGCAAAACAATCTAACATGTGCAAGGAAACAGGCAACAGAAACAAAAGTTTCATATACTATGACAAAAATGAAAAAGTCCACTTAGCCTTTGGGTAAGAAACAGCAGCAGCCTGGCACTTCTCAAGAGGAGGGAGCTCCGACAATCACCAGAAGAGAGGGGGTGTTGTGAGCAACAGTAGCCAGTGGTGTGCAAAGAACTTGAGAGATGGAGGTAAATGCCAGGAAAAATACAAGCTCAGGATACTACTTTGTACTTTATGGAGTCATAAAATCTTTATTCAGGAAAGTTCAAAGCCTTTGACAGACATTTCATTAGTCCTCCTTTACTCCTTTGAGGTACACAGGTGACAAGTATAATTATTGTCATTTTTATGAATGGGAAAAAATGAGGCATGTAAGATTAGGTAACACATCCAAAGTTACACAAAAATCACATATGTAGAAGATGACAAAAACTCCCTCCCTGATGCTTCCTTAAATGCTTTATGACCTTTTCTCTATGTTGTCCTTATATCATACTTTTCCTAAAATCAACTGCCCTAAATGACCCCTTCTATTCATTAGTAGATGATGATTCTAAAATTTAGGAAAAGGGAAGATTTAAAAAAATAGAGTCTTGGCTTATGTTTCAAACAACCAAATCATTCTTTCAGTGCTACTGATAAAACTTCATATATCAAATTTATTATATGTTTAACAAAACACAGTTGATTTTCTTAGTGCCATTACATCACCTAAAAGCCTTCTTAAAACCATGCTGCTCAGACATATCCTATGATTCTAAAATCTATATGTTAAAAGGAACTCTTCAAAATACTGCTAAACATGTCAGGAAAGATGAGTCATATGAATGCTGTGAAAGCCAAGGAAAGAGAATGAACTCCCCTTCTTCTTTACAGCTAGCAGGGAACCACCAAGTGGTGATGTTGGAACCATGCACTGCACTCCACCTCCATGTCCTGAAAAGACATTGTTGCTTGGCGGCTATTCCAGTTGAAACATAAGAAAAATAAATGGTAATAGCAACCAAATGGAAAAAGCTGGAAATTACTAGAGAAGGGGAAAATTTCTACTTCTAAGAAGATATTAGAAAGTGGAAACTTTACAAAAACTCTTCTTGCCAATGAGGTTGTACCAAAATCAACCAAATTTATTATAGAATAATAATTACAACCAAATTTGTGCATGAATCAGTGATGATGTAAAACTCTGCCCTGTAAGCATGACTAAAGTTTTTTTTGTTTTTGTTTTTTCTATTTAATTTACCTTCAAAGTAAGGCTTCAGGATGAGGGTTTCCACTGCATTTTATTATGTCATGCCTTGTAGACTTAGTATATTGCCTC
Organism: Tarsius wallacei; assembly: GCA_963574415.1. Lineage (NCBI taxonomy): Eukaryota > Metazoa > Chordata > Mammalia > Primates > Tarsiidae > Tarsius > Tarsius wallacei. The sequence continues at coordinate 14,667 of CAUYQG010076580.1, read as the reverse complement.
AGATATCTCTAATACGGTTTGATTTGTTATGATGAAACCGAAATGAAACATGCCACTTTTTTACATGCCTCCTTCTTATAGGCACAAGATACAATAAATAATCCATTTGAATGTGGGAAGAGTGTTGAGTTGAGTATTAAAAGATACTTTTTTTTTTGGTGTGAGCATAGATCTTTATTCAAGTGGTGAAATAATTAATGAAAGGTACAAGCGAGGGAGATATGCAATAAAAATTTCTTTACATTTAAACAATGACAGAATCATAAGTGAGGAAAGAAGGGTGGCCCCAGAACAAAGTCTTTCATTCCCATTAAGAGGTGTCCTCTGGGAGGGCAACGGGACTCTAGGGAGATGGAGCTTTGGCTAAGAATGAGTGTATTCCATTAGACTCAAGGAGTTAAATCTGTCGTATGTGTGACCTTTGATTCTTTTGCACATTTCTTGCCAAAGACAGCATTTCAGACAAAATGTGGTATTTCTTAAGCTATCAAAAGTTTAAAAAGATGAATAAGGTCAAGAAAAGATACTTTTAAAAGATAATTTTTATCTACCATATGCAGTTTGTATAGGAAAATAATATTGTGTAGCCAAATCCTTGTCTCTCTTAGTGCTAAAACATCAGTGCTAAAAACTAAATACTTGGTTACCTCATGAAGAAAATTTATTGGCATTTACACTGCCCAGTAATATGAAGTGCTTTTTCTCATCTGCCTTATAAATGTACAAAATGGAAACCATTAGACAAAAAAATTGGTTTAGCTTTATCCCATAGGGTACTAATTGCCCTCATATCAATATATGAACATATTTTTATGTATAAATACCACATTTCCCTTTTGTCTTTTGAAATACTAAAATAAATGCAGATTTCTAAACACTCTGACTTTGAAGCTGGTCTTAGGCTATTAAAATGGCTGTCAAATATGATATTGATTTATTAATAACTCCCATATGGTAAAAAGAAATCCTTTCCAGATCTGTAATAACTTTCAACTATTGCATTTAATTGTTGTGTTGAAATAATTTTCTTGATCATTCTTACCTAATTCCTCTGTATAAGATTGTACTTCTTTTACTGCTTAAGAATTCACATTCACATTGCTTTGGAGTTCATTTTTTCTGCAAGAAAATACTTTATTCTCGTGGGAGGGAAATGTAGTATTTATATATAATGCAGCTGTGGAACAAATGTAATACTTTATGCACTATTTTAAAGAGACCTTCTAAATTCCAATTTCCCAGGCTTATGGTGAATAATACCTATTTCTATGCTTAACAATCTTTCTTAATACATTCTTGTTTCTAACAAAAATGCCTGTCAGTATTGGCACATATTATGAATCACTTAGCATATTACCAGTTCGTAACACATGAGTCATAGTAAGAATAATGTTTATAATATTTACATTACCATTACAACTACTACTACTCTTTATAATAAAAAGGTTTATTTCATGAATGACACAACTTAGAAATTTAACTTATAGATGATTGACACATAGAAATGCTTAACTATTTTTAACTCAACCTAAACCTTGTGAAGCTGGCATTTTAATTTTTCTCCTGTGCTTTCTTTTTCTTTTTTTTTTTTTTTTTCTGTTTAGAGGTTATATAGAAGGTTTATGGAAAAGGCACCAAAGATATAGGAAATGGAAGGAGCAACTATTTGCCTTTCCAATTCATAACATGTTTAATAAACAGAATCTTTATGTATTTTCCAAGCTGCAGATGAGTTGTAAGAAAATACATTGATGATCTACCCTACTTTATATAAAGAAATAGGTAAAATTTGAATTTGAATTTAAAAATTTAATTTAATTTAATTTTAATTTTAAATTTTAACTTAAATTTTTGTACTTGAAAAGAAACATGCAAAGCAGCAGTATAGAAGTGGAATGTGGACATTCATATGGAATGTTAACTGTTTGGGTCTACCATATCTTCATTTGTACTATCTGATGGAGACAAATATGTATTAAGTCAAGTTATGGTTTTAATATAAACTCTTTACCATAAAAAAATGAGCAGGCAGTCTTGAAATGACATCTAATGATTTTTATAAAGAAATTATTTTAACAAATGTAAATTAATCTCTCTTCTTAAACTCTAAAGGATATAATATTTTCATACCTCATTGAGTATGATATTGTTTTATACATTCTACTTTGAGAGGGGAAAATTTCATTTTAAATTTTGTGGTTAAGCAGTGCATATGTAAGCCAAATGGAAAATTTTACCCTACTTGGACACTTTGCTGAAGTGTGCTGAGAACGCGATTAGAACTGGGTCCTGTATGCCTAATAAGTACCAGATTTTGATATAAAAACAGAATTCCGTATTTGGATATCTTTGATCTAAGGCTATAAAAAAGAATAATAATTATGGTTATAGGCAAGTATCTATTAAAGAAGGGCAAATTGGGACTTAAAAAATAATCATTGACTCTAAATATCCAAACTAATTTCTAAAAAGAAATACATTCTTTAAGTGTGAAAATATTTGACGTATTGTCTTCTTGCCAGTGTCTTTTCTCATATCTGTCAGCACTAAAAGCCCTGACATGCTATAAAAGTTTGTTTTGTCAGTCTCCAACCCCACAGAAAAGAATGCAAGGGACCCTATGGGTACTAAATTTATAACTTTAGATATGTAGATTTTGATAAGCACTCAAAAATTTTGTTGATTCATCACACCAAACTGAAGCTGTGGACTTGGCCAATCACTAATGATTCCAAGGAACTTGGATGACATCATTGATGTGAATTTCCAAGAATTTAGGGCTTAACTCAGGACACTTGAAGGTAAAAGGCAAACCCCTTCTTGGCTGGGTCCTTCTGTTAGTTTTGTGTAATTGTCAAATCTATCCTGGGAATCTGTCCAGCAGCTATCCCAAAAGAGAAGCATACACATTTCACTTACAGTTAGCACTGCAACTACCTTGGAATAGTAGGAAGTCAGCAGGTTCATGTTTATTGTAAAATGTATTGAGATTTTAACTCTGAGCCAGTCCCAAAACCTTTAGAATTGGGAATGTTGAAACATCTAAGAGCAGTCTACCTTCAAATACTGGTTCTGGAAATGGCAGAGGAATTAGTTGATGAGGCCATGAAACTCCCAGAGCACTTCTCCTAGATACTGCATTTATGGGAGTCAGAACGAAATATATATATAAGGGGTGGGAAATGTTGCTTTACTGCTAGTAATGCAATAACCCAACTGTGAGCAATTAGGAATCTTTCAAACTGAGGGAGATCAGAATTCCACATTTCCAGGCAGCAGGTTACTTGTCATAGGTGTCCGAAGCACACACCTTTGTGATCAAATCACTGGAATATTTTGTACAAAAAATAATAGATCATAAGTGCAAAATTCTAATTTGTTCTTCAAATGTTTCCTGGATAGAATAAAAGGTGGGTCCTCTTGATTTTTAATCCTGTTATAAGCTTGTAAAGATTGGATGCCTATGAATTGCAAAGCAATCTTGCCCTCCTCATGTGCAGTAATATCTGTGCACAGTGGGAGACAGATCTCATGAGGATTATTCTTGTTTTGTGTTTGAAACCGATTATTAATAATATTCAAATATAGCTTCTTAGGATAACCCTCTGCACTAAATTTGCTAATAAATTACTTTATAAAATATATTTCTAAATTTTTTCTGCCACAAATTAAGGAAGAAATTGGTATTTAAGAACTAAAGGTACAAAATATATATCAGTGAAGTGCTGTGTTACCGTAAAATGTTTATGAAGAATTAACTCCTAATGAATTAGAAGTTAAGAATATGACTAAAATATATCCAAAACTGTGTGACTTATTCTCACTTCAAAATAACTAGCTAAAGAAAGAAATGGCTTTGATGCATCACAGATTTTCTTCAACCCAGCAGTTTTTTAAAATCTTGGTTTGGCGGTTTTTTTTTTGTTTTTTTTTTTGAGTTGGAGTCTCACTCTGTCTCCCAGACTGGAGTGCAGTGGCCGCTTCCGGCCACTGCAGCCTCGACCTGCTGGCCTCCGGCAATCCTTCCGCCTCAGCCTTCCGAGTAGCCAGAATTACAGGCACGTGCTACCATGCCCGGCTGATTTTTTGATTTATTGTAGAGATGAGGTTTCACCTGCCCAGGCGGGTCTCGAACCCACAGGCTCAGGCAATCCACTCACCTCAGCCTCCCTAGGCACGGGATTACAGGCTGAGCCACCGAGCCCGGCGGTTTGCTTTAAATAAAGTGGCATCCACAGTAAGTGCCTTTTATTTCTCAAATTTTAAAAGAAATTCCATGCCCTCCTACTAACCAATCCTAAGGCCTGAGTATGCACTCTTCCTGCTAGGACAGGAGATTTCTTCCCAAAATATCTGAAAGACACAAATGTTTTGGAACTTCTTAAGCAGAAATAAATCCCTGCCTGTCATAAAAACATCATGAGCTCAGCCAAGCCAGGATCAATAGCAGTTGCCTGGAGGCAGATAGATTAATCAAAACCATGAATCCTCCCTCCCACACCTCTCAAAGTGGGTACCTTCCATTTCTGTAGAGTATAAACAATTTACCTATAAGGACATCTAAATGGAATATTCTTAATATTTCTAAAATGATCCACTTTGTTCCCTTAACAAAGATAACCATTTTGCTTTGGGTTTTTTTTTTTTTTTTTGGCCTGTGTGCTTAAATATTATTTCATTTCATATTTCATCTCTTACACTTTCTTTTCCATTCTCCAACTAAATTATTTAGTAAATGCATTAATCGGAGCCTTGATTTGTGCTCTAATGCTTTTCTGATGGGCTTCCCTCCACAGATGCCTTTTTAAAAGCTGCATTTTGTGTACTTCTTTTAGACGACTCCTGACATAACCAGATGCAGGTACTGCTGGAGGCAGCAGGAGATATTCACTATCTATGTGGAAAAGAACTGGCTCTAACATTAACCCTGTGCTTTCCCTGCCACTGACTTTAATACTTCAGTGACAAGTGATGGTGATTTACTGCTTCTTTTCTTCCTCAATCCTAGTTTCTTCTATTTCAGCTGTCCCCAACCTTTTTGGCATCAGGGACCAGTTTTATGGAAGACACGGGCATTGGGTGGGGGGATCATCAGGCATTAGATTCTCAGAAGGAGTCAACCTAGATCCCTCCGTAGCTCAGTTCACAATAGGGTTCACACTCTCATGAGAATCTAATGATCTGACAGCATACAGAGCTCTACTAGCCTGCTCCTCACCTCCTGCTGTGCCACACAGTTCCTAACAGGTCAGGGACCCAGGGACCAGGATAGGTCGGTGACCTGGGGGTTGGGGACCCCTGTTCTATTTGACTAACTTGCCACAAAGTTGTTCAGGATGAGACAAATCCTGTGGTAGACTTAAGAATATGGAAAATAGCCTTGCAAGGATCAGCTGGTAAGGGCCATGATCTACCTGCAGCTATTACTGTGGCTGTTGATGCAGACAATTAACATTTTAACAGTCAGCTATCATACAAAACTGGCTGGTATTGGGATCAAGTTCCTATTCCTAGGATTTGAATAGATAGTTTATCCTTTTCTATATTCACCCAGCAAGCCGATCATGAAAATATCTTTACAATTGCCTTTATTTTATCCATTCTAAGACTAAGTCCTAAAATCCATTTCAATCAGAAGTCTACTAATTGTGTCACCAACTGAAGCCCACAAGCTGTATATTTGCCCTGGATTGCACACCTGGCATTTTCCTCTCATCTGCATGAAGCTGAATGCATGTTTTCTGTTTGTCTCAATCTTCTCTTGTCCTTTCTAATTATTCCCTTTTCCTTCTGAGGTCAGATCTAAAACTCATTCTACCTACACATTCCCTGACTTTTGAGTGCTCAGCTATTTCAGTATCTCTGTGAAGTCCTCTTAATTCTGCTTACCTGTGCCCGATAATCTTATTTTTCAGGTTTACCTTCATATGTTCCTCCATTAATTTTTCCAGTAACTTCAGTATGATACTTGCTTGCTTACATGCCTACTATCAGTGTCATCTGGAGATTCACATTTTTAAGTCTCTAGCTACCCAGGTTCAGTATCTCAGTGGAAACATTTGTAGACATGTAGTGATGACATCACCTTTGAGGTTCTTCTCTAGGAATTCAAGAAACCACTTGTACTCCTGGATATACTAGAGTGGAGGCACTGTTGCCACTGTAACTACCCAAACTTGTATAGACATATGCAGTACACAAGACTTTAGTACATATTTTATAGAAATGTCACCTAGAATTATCAGTAGCACAGAAGGGCTTTTTTCCTCTACAAAAATGATGGTGTTTTGTTCTGCCAGGGATAGTTTTATCTCTTGTGGTTTTGTCCTTTTCCTCGTTAGGTTGCCTTGAAACCGCCCCTCCCCCACCCCCCACAAGTCCCCTATATCTTTGTTTCATAAATTTCTCTTTGCTAGGACTGTAATTTCTGCTTCCTAGCCATTCAAAGTTACTCAAAGGTCTTTGGTGTCTTTTTAGCCTCAATTTGGTCTTTGTTTTTCACAGTTAAAGGCACACCTGTTTGCTTTTTAGGGCATATTTACATGTACACTCTGGCAGAATTGGATTGTTGACAGTATTACAGCAAGGTTGGTGGACTGGCTACATTCCAGGACTTTGTTGTGGGTGGTCCTGTCTTGTCATTGGTTGTTGAACATGACATTAAGAATGTATTTGGAAAACTGCTCAAGAAGCAGTGTATGTTATTCATAACAGATCCAAGTCTTAAGCACTATTTTGTAGGACATGAGTGAGATGGTCAATTAATCCTATTATTTAGTCTCACACATGCTGGACTTTAGTTATGATTTTCAAATGTGTGCTTTTTTAATTAGTACTCTTCTAAAACTGTGGAATCTGTTATTTTTAGAATCTTCTGTGTGATTATAGCTATTAGTGTGAGATGCATGTCCTAAACTATGCTGCCTTTAAAGTAACACCAGTACACAGTGTATTGACTATAAGAAAAAGAGAAGAGAGGAGAAGAAATAAAGTCTATAATATGTTGCATATGGTTTCCTCTTTTCCTACAGAATATAGATATTGACATCATATGACTTTCTGATCTTGAGACTTTGACATAACACTTTACATGTGTTTACTTCCAAAGATGAAAGTGCTAAAAAGAATCTAAAATTTATGGAAGGCATATACTTCTGGGTGCGTTGTGTTAGCTTAATCATTCTATAAAATAACTGAAAATATAGGTAATTGTTTGAATTTTAGACTCTTCCCTTTATTCACATGGCATATTGATTAAGACTCATCTACAAGTCAAGTCTGTATCAGGGGCTGGGGAGACAGAGGAGTTAGGCTGGGATGGGATGGACTCATCTTGCTGGATATAGGAAAGTTTCATGAAGAAGACGACTGAGATGAGTCTTGAAAAACGGAAGGCTTGGAGAGGAAGAAAAAAGTAGGAAAGGAGGAAAAATCTAGTCACAGGAACAAGTGTAAAACTCAGAGATCTGATTCAGCATAACATTCCTGAGGAAATACAAACAATAGTGATTCTATTACTGATTGTTTATTATGTGCCAGGCTCTGCTATAATTACATTATCAATATTATTCAGCCACTTAAAATTCTTGTGGGATGAGGTAGAAGATGATAAATAGATAAATAGATACATAGATAGATAGATGCATAGATAAATAGATAGATACATAGGTAGATGCATAAATATATAGATGGATGCATAGATAAATAGATATTGCTAGTGCATATATTAATTCTTACAACATCCTTACAATCTAATAAAATTATTTCCATTTTAAAGAAAATGACACTAAGAATCAGAAATACTGAGAAATACAGCTAGTACATGCCTCCAAAGTCTGTTTGTTTTCTATCTCATGCTATGATACTGTCAAATTATATTCACATATCAAGTCATATTCATAGCTCACCTTAATATAAAGCAAATTATAGTTTCCTCAAAGGCAGTCACTATGTCTCATAATCCCTTTCAATTCTCAGAATGAATAAGATGGGGCACATTTAATGATAATAATACCTTTATAAAAAACTGATTTTCTACTGTGGATCAAATATAATGACTTAGAAATTCTAAGTAAATCTTTCGGTTAAAATCCAAAGATCCTTTCCCCTTGACACACACATACACATCAAGGTCTATAGCTTTCAGATAAATATAAATCGAAAAATAAGGTAAAAAAATTATAGTGACACTAAAAAATGCAAACAGTGAACATATAAGGAAATTCCCTGGGCCGAGTTTAACAAACAAATTAATTGGAACAATATATTTGTAATAAATCTAAATAGTGCTTGATATAAAAAATCAAAAATGTATAGGGACCAATTACTTTCTTGGGAATTCATTGTAAGGTCATCTCCCACACAAAGAAGACAATAAGTCCTATTATTTATAATGTTAAAATATTATAAATTACATTTTTATCAATGGGTGAACAACTAAACAATGGATGAATCCCCACACACACAGCTTTCCCTCCTTCCAGAGTTTATATCTCAGTTTTCACACATACACACACACACACACACACACACACACACACACACACAAATGTCTAAAACTTGGTAATAAAACAAAGGAAGAACACCTCGTCTTTTCAGTGCAATGGTGGAGTATTGTTAAAAAGGTTCACCCAAGGAGGTGCCTCTGTGAGACTCACATGTATTACTTATCAAAGGGTCACATTCTGTTAAAATACATGTTGACTTGAAGATTTTTGTCTCATCAAGATGCAAATGCAAACAGTTTGGTTTTACTGAACTGTAGTACATTAACTAGTTTTGGTGCCTAATTTAGTAGTCTTATCACTCTTTCTCCAAGTCTACATAACTCCTATTCCTCTAATTCTCCTTTGAACCACTTTCATCCTCCTGCTAAATTTTTCTTATTCATGTTATTTGTATGCTCTTAATTTCAATCTTTTGAAAAGTATATTTTGACCTAGTAAATGGCATCAATTATTTAGGCCAAAAATCTAGAGGTCGCCCTTAATCTTTCTCTTTTTTTAACATCTTATAACTAACCAATTAATAAATTATATTGCTATACTTTCCCATATAAACCAATGGAACAGGACAGAGATTCTGGAAGCAAAACCTCAACTTCTCAACCAACTCATCTTCAACACAGCCCCCACTAACAACTATCGGGGAGAGGAGAACTTATTCAGTAAATGGTGCTGGGAACACTGACTGACCACATGCAGAAGATTAAAACCAGACCCCTACCTATCCCCATACACAAAAATCAACTCTAAGTGGATTAAAGACCTAAATGTAAAACCTCAAACTATAAGAACCTTAGAAAATGCAGGAGACACCCTTATGAAAATTGGAACTGGCAACCAATTCCTGATTAAAACCCCAAGCTCCCATACCATAAGAGGTAAGATAGACAAGTGGGACCTCATGAAACTAAAAAGCTTCTGCAAAGCCAAATAAACCATCAATAGGTCAGGGAGACAGACCACAGACTGGTGGAAACATTTAGAGCGACATGAAAAAGAATGGGAGTGAGTCATGAAAGTCTCTTGATGGAAACATTGGGAAGAGGGAAGAGCAGAAAAAGTGCAAAAGCCCTGAGGTGTAATCATGCTTAAAGTTTGGAAACCACCAAGCCAGTCCATGTGGAATGCTTTGATCCAATGAAAGAGGGGCGTGAAATGAGATCAACATTATTAAGAGTCCAAATTATATAAGACTGGGACTGGGGACACATAGTAAGCACATTGCATTCATTGGTATGTTAGAATTTTCAGAAGTTTGAGAGCAGGACTTGACCTCACCTACCTGTTGATTGCTTTGTGGAAGGCTGGCTGAAGAGACAGAGACAAGTGGGGAGGGATATTGGAAGAGCTATTAGGTGGCTACTGTTGTAATCTAGGCTACAAAGTGGTAAGATGTGAAAGACACTTCTCAAAAAAAAATACGAGTAGTCATCAAATACATGAAAAAATGCTCAGCCTCTCTAATCATTAGAAAAAATGAAAATCAGAACCACATAATTCCAGTAAGAATGCCCATCATTAATAAAACAAAAAACCAACAGACGCTGGAGAGGATGCAGAGAAAAGGGAACACTTCTACACTGTTGGTAGGAGTACAAACTAGTTCAATGTCTACAGAAAACAGTGTGACAATTTCTAAAATAACTAGGAATTGACCTTCCGTATGACCCAGCTATCCCTCTTCTGAAAATATACCCTGAGGAATTCAAATCATTCTACAAAAAAGATCCCTGTGCATGCATGTTTATTTCAGCACAATTCATAATAGCGAAAACATGGAACCAAATATGCTGCCCACCGACAGTGGACTGGATAAAAAATGTGGTACATATACGTGAGGGAATGTTATGTAGCCATAATATTATAATGGCTGCATAATATTATGGATTTTGCAGCACACTTGGATGGATTTAGAGTCTATCATATTCAGTGATCTATCACAGAAACAAAGAACTGAGTGCCATATGTTCTCACTCATAAATGGGCCCTGAACCCTTATCATAATACTGCAAGAAAGGCATTGGCAGTAGTGGGACACTGCCAGAGGTGGAGGGGAACACAACATCAGCACAGATACGTGATCCCAATCCAGGTGAAGTGAGGTCCAGTGGGAGGCCCAGACTTCACCTGTATGTAGACCACTTATGTGCCCAATCCTGAGTTGTACTCCACATCTTTAACATAAAAAAAAGAAATTAGAAAATAAAATATAAGAATATTATATGGTGTTTTTAAAGGCAAAAAGATGAGTATAAACTTAATGCTATGCTGATCAAAGACATTGTGATCCTAATTTATGGGTGTGGCTCTTGACAATTTTTTCACGTATTTTCATAATGATTATTTGCAGAAGACAGGACAAACATTGTCATCATCCCTATTTAATATATAAGGAAATAACCTCTTTAAAACTAAGGTACTAGTAAGTGGTGTCCACTACTTGTTAAGGTGGTCTGACCTCTGAGGCAAGGATTTGACTATTTTATGGACCTCATAGAGAAGTAACAGAATGAACATGTCACCTAAGAAAGTGAATCTTACTGGACAAATAAGATAGACAGGAGAGACATAAGTGGAACCAGTCATTGGCCTCAGTGTCTACTTTTAGTCAAATGGTGAGAATAGATATGAAATAGTCTAAGGCAAAAGGTAATGAGTTAATGAAGACTATTTCACAAGAATAATAATGATGAAACTAAAAAATACTAGAATTTTGGTTGGGAAGATAGACCTTAGTAAGGATTGAGTCCATATTTATATTTAGATATTTTAATTAAAGATGATAGAAGAATGTTCAAATGGAAGCAGTGAGACATTCCATGCGAAAAACATAAGCCTAAGTAAGACCAAGTCAGCAAGTCGGTAATTATTGAAGTAATGAAATAAAGAAGCTCTATTAAAACAGCATGGAATGGAAAACATGGAGCACATATGCTAGGAGGTGGACAGGACAATGCTTCAGAGAATAGCCACATGGAGGGAACAAAACATCAAATAATGTGCAACAAATTGAATTTCCATTTCCAAATGGTAGTATAGAAGAAAGCTGGCTTCACTTCTCCCCACAAAAAAATCAAAAACAAATATACAACACTGGGATTATTATCAGCAATATCTCAGACAAATATGAGGATGAGACGGTTCTCGAGGTCACAGAGAAGTGAGAAAACTCCAAGCAGATAGTAGGAGAATCTGACTTCTGTATCTGCAATGTCCTTTCCCAGTGCCCAAAGGGAGAAATATTCCTAAGGACATTAGACAACACAGGGAGGTATAACTACCATATCCAGCCCTGGAAACCCTGTTCCTTAACTCAGCCCAAAGAGATGGCAAATCAGAGTGACTGTTCAAAAGTACCCCACACTATAGGAGGTACATTCCACAAATCCCATAGGCTTGAACACCTAGCCAGCCTTTCCACTCTACCATGATATCCCCTTTGGGAACTTACCTATTTGGGATAGGTTAGTACTCCACTGGAGCCAAGGCAAACCTGGACTTAAGAAGCCATTTTTTTTTTAAAGGAGATAGTAACCTAGGAGGAAAAAAAAAAAAAAAAGAAATTTAAAAATTACAAAGAACCTCTAAGTAAACATATCAAATAAAAAACAAAGCAAATGGAGAATACTGGACTAATTAATCCTTCAGTGCAAAGACATAGGCATATATTCACAAGAAACAACAGCAAACAGGGAGCTACGTCCTCCCTAAATGCATGAAGCATGTAGCCAGTGACTGACCCTAACAAAATGGCGATATGTGAACTCTCTGAATAAGAATTAAAATAGAAATTTTAAAGAAACTCAGTGATCTCCAAGATGACACAAAAAAGAAATTCAGAAATTTATTATGAAAATTTAACAGAGATTGAAACAATTTTAAAAAATCAAACAGAAATCTTAAAATTGAGATATACATTTGTTGAACTAAAAAAAAAATACTAGAGTCTCTCGATAGCAGAGAGGCTATAGTAAAGGAAAGCATCAGTGAGGTCAAAGACAGGCTAATTGAAAATGCACAGTCACCTGTAATCCCACGCCTTTGGGAGGCTGAGGTGAGTGGATTACCTGAGCCTGCAGGCTCGAGACCCGCCTGGGCAACTTGGTGAGACCTCATCTCTACAATAAATCAAAAATTAGCTGGGGGTGGTAGCGCGCGCCTGTAGTTTCAGCTACTTGGAAGGCGGAGGTGGAAGGATCTCCGGAGCCCATCAGGTAGAGGCTGCGGTGGCCGGGAGCGGCCACTGCACTCCAGTCTGGGTGACAGAGTGAGACTCCAACTCAAAAAAAAAAAAAAAGAAAATGCACAAAGAAGAAAAAAGAATGAAAAGGAACAAAGATTACTTTCAAAATAGAGAAAAACATCATATCTAAGAATTATTGGTATGCAAGAGACTGTTGAGTGAGAATAAGGATTAGAAAGCTTATTAAAAGAACTAGTAACAGAAGACTTTATAAAACCTTAGAAAGACATAAAATATCCTGGTACAAGAAGGTCAGAGAACATCAAACGGATTCAATTTAAATAAGACTACTCAAAGGTAAACAATAATCAAATTCTCAAAAGTCAAGTACAAAGAAAAGATCCTAAAAGCAGCAAGAGGAAAGAAGCAAATAACATATAAAGAAACTCCAATTCACCTGGCAACAGACTTCACAACAGAAACCAAACAGACCATTAAGGAGTTGGAAGATGTTTTCAAAATGAGGAACAACAAAAATACTATCAAAGAATACTATAATCAGCAAAGTTATCATTCAACTATGAAGGAGAGATAAAATATTTCCAAGACAAATAAAAACTGAGAAAATTTATCATTTTCTTTCATACAAAAAATGCTAACGGTAGTTCTTCAATCTGAAAGAACAAATCACTAATGTGGAAAAGATTTGATGAAATAAAACTCACAGGTAAAATTAAGTACACAGTCAACCCCAGAGTACTCTAATACTGTAATATGATGTGCAATTCACTTATAACTCTAGTATGAAGCCTAAAAGAAACCTCTCAAAAACAAAATACCCATAGCAACCTGTTATGAGATAGACAATATAAAAATCTGTAAACTGAGACAACAAAAAGTCAAAATTAGTTAAATTTTAGAGATTTTTTAAAGTTTTTTATTTGTTTCTATTATTTTATTTGTGATCTAGTAAAAGTCGTCATCTAATTAAAATAATTTCTTATGTCTACAAGATTTTTTCTAACTCTCATGGTAAACACAATACAAAAACCTGTAAAAGATACACGAGGAGGAGGGGGCAAGATGGAGACGGGGCAGCCTGGTATATGAGACCCTCCGCAAAGGAGAACGCAGAAGGTCTTGGCTCTCTCCCGGGGGACTACGGATCCCATCGTCGCCAGCCTGCTGTTCAGACGGAGCTCAGCCGTCACCACCGCTGAAGCATCACAGTGGTCTGGACAGCCCCTGAAGCCACAGATGGAGCAGCCACCACCGCTGCCGCCGCCTCCATAGCAGCCATTATACATCACACCACCTGTGCCTGAGGCGATCCACGACTTCAAACCCTGAAACCCCTGCAAGCAAGACCTGCTGAGATCGCAGCCGTCTCTACTGCCACCGTGACGTCCTGCCAGGCCGTGGGTCTCCTCCTGTGTGCCCGAGGCAGGCTCCCATCTCCGGCCTCTGTCGGCTCTCTGAGCCAGCTCTCTCTGGGCTCTAACACCTTTGGGGTGAGGGGTTGAGACAAAGATCATCTGGAGTGGTTAGATAGCACCACCTGCTGGTGATTCAAGGTAACAACACCGAAGCGGGCAAAACAAGCTTGACAAACAGACACAGGCCAGATTTGAGTGGTGAACTGAGTGGTGACCTGAACTGTCCTTCACAGCAGACCAGGGGCAACTGACCCTAACTGTGAACAAATTTACCAGCCTGAGAAGACAGCTAGAAATCAGAGCTGAAAGGATATTGGACTTAAACGAAAAGTCTCAGAGTGTGCTTGATTGGTTCTGTTAGTATAATGACTTGATTCTATTCCGACTGTTTTGTTCCTTTTTTTTTCCTTTCTTCTCTTTTCTCCTCTCTGTAAATCATATCTTTGTATAGAGGAACAACACACCAATAAGGTGGTTGGTTAGCTTGTATGTTAGCATCATTGTATGCTTTAGGGTTTTTTTTGTATGAGAGTTGAGTAGTCTG
>CAUYQG010076577.1:0-15605 GCA_963574415.1 Tarsius wallacei | reverse complement strand
GGCAAAAGAATCATAACCTTGTAGAGCTCTCCAACATAATGGAATGATCATACTGAAAGGAGAAAGGGAGGTTGGATATGTGGGAGGAATCTCCGACATTAATGCCACAGGGTCCCACTATTCTTTTTTTTTTTTTTTTTTGAGTTAGCATCTCACTCTGTTGCCCAGACTGGAGTGCAGTGGTACACTCCTGACCTCAATCGCAGCCTCGACCTGCTGGGCTCCGGCGATCCTTCCGCCTCAGCCTTCCAAGTAGCTGGAACTACAGGCACGAGCTACCACGCCTGGCTAATTTTTGATTTACTGTAGAGATGAGGTCTCGCCAAGTTACCCGGGTGGGTCTCGAACCCGTGAACTCTGGCAATCCACTCGCCTCTGCCTCCCAAAGTGCTGGGATGACAGGCTGAGTCACCAAGCCCAGCCATGGGTCCCACTATTCTTACTAGAAGTTCAACACTTTATATGGGTAATTGCTTTTCAGTTGGTTATTTCTTTTACCTTTTTTTCTTGTTTTGTAGTTGTTTTTTTAGAAAGATTTGTTAACTCCTTTAGAGTTCTGTGCTTTGAGGTCCCATTTTATTTTAAAGAGGATAGTTCATTTAATCTAGGTAAGATGAAGTCTTAATTAATTTTAAACATTTCTCACGATGTGGTTTGTCTAATAGTGAAAAACAATATAATCATGATCATAATAATAATATTACCATTTGTTTATTGGTCACTTCTACTCTGTTGATATGTCATAGCATTATCTATTTACTTCTGTTTATCATCTTTTGAGGTAGATAATTTACTTCTATTTTACACATGAGGAAACCAAGCCATCTCAAGACAAAGTAACCTTCCCAAAGTTACACTGCTGAAAATGATAAAACCGGAATCTGTCTCCAGTGCATTCTGTTCTTAATTCGCTCAAATTAATTGCAAAGAAATTGTGGGTCAAGATAGAGTAGAATTACTTTCTCCAACGAGTGCTAAAAAAAGAGTGCTTAGTTCCTTACTATTCCAACTTTTAAACTTCTATAAGCCATGATCATAAGGAAAAAATGAAAGATGTTTGTTTTAATGGCATTCTAAAGGATGAAAATCATCATCTAGTCAGGAAAATTTCCAAACACCAGGGCGTGGGTCCTGACAAATATTTAATTCATCATGTTCATGTTGTACTCATTGCATTCAAGAAATGTTTGCCATGTGTCTCTCCGAGCCTTGGACATACAGATTTATCTACACATATGAAAATGAAATGTAAGCCTAAACTATGCTCACTTAAGACTAAATTTGAAAAAATTACACTTTGGCATATAAAGCTGAGCTATGGTAATATTTACTTTTGCATTTGGAAATGTGTAGTATAAGTGAGCAACTCAGACGTGGTTTGTTTTCTCAGGATCATTGTGAATAAACCTATCGGGCTGGGAAATAGCCTGTGTCAAGACAAATGATCCCTGGTTAGCCCAGGAAGGAAGAAGGTGGGCTTATGCTCGATTCTCTGATGTGTCCTCATACTCCCCATCTTTTTTGCACATTCAAAGGAAGTGCAGAGTATCTGGAGGGCCATAGTGTACACAGAAAGAACAGCACTTCCGAGGGCAACCATTGAGAGCCCATGGGAAGAAGGCCAAGGGAAAGGCCAAGTTTATACATATCTACAAAAACAGGAACAGAAATGCAAACCGTGGCCAAATTAAAATCACCACAGAATTATTTGCTTTGGAACTGCTTGATTTGTTTTAAACATAAACATTGGATTGATTTGCCTGTTACCTAAGTCCTTTAACTTCATCTTGACTTTGAGCCATCCAATCAGAGAAGATGCCTGGTGAGGATGACCTTAAAGGTAGACAATGTTCTCTTTCTTTTTTGAATACTTATAATTCTAACTGTTGATGGCACTTAAATCTTGAAGGTCTTTTCTTCTAACTTTGGCCTTATTTTCTTGCGGTCTTACCAAGTCTCAAGTTTGTATCTGTAACCAATTTTAGTGTATATGCAAACCCAAAATGTCCAAACATGCTCATGTTAGTGGAAAATGTGCACGTCTGCATATCAAAAAAATAAAATTTAGTTGAATTGATTTTTATCTCAGTTTTATGAAAACATGCATCATGAGTATACAATCAAATATGAGAATTTCTCCACAAGTACATATATTAATCTTAGAAAAACATGACCACAAGCCACAGCAATACACGATTATGCTTTATTTTTGCAAATAATGCTTAACATGACCAACCAAATATAATGGGTAACCTTTGATTAGAGCCAAGGTTGAGAAATAAACAGGTATGAAAATTCGTATTAGAAATTTGAATATAGATCATATTACATAATGGTATCCTAACTATGTTAAAGTTCTTGAGTTCTAAGACTTTACTGTGGTGATGAGAAAGGATGTCCTAGTTCTTAGGAGATACATGTTATAAAATATTCGCAATTGCCAAAGGGAACATGAGTGTTCACTGTAGAAGTTTTGCAAATTTTTTTGTAAATTTGAAGCTGTTCAAAGTAAAAAATTGAAGGAAAAATAAACAACAGAACCACAATATTTTTCACACTTAAATGACCTTGTTTAGGCTTGTGGCTTTACAAATTCACTACTAAGAACTGCTTTAAACCATTTTTTTAATCACCTGGAAGGATGTAAATATATAAATATTTATATCTGTAGACATAAAGACGCACATACCGAGAAACTCAGGTGGCAGGCCCAATGAAATGTATATTAGCAAATACTATATCAATAAATATTAGCACAGTATATGGTAATATGAAGTAGATAAATGTATTACATAATGACTAAGCAGAGGGTACACAAGTACAAATATTTGAACATAAAACAAGATTTAGGTCAAACATTGTTACCATGAACCTCACCCAATCCATGTGTGACATGTTGCTTTACAGAACAGTCTTAAACAGTAATCGGATTTCCCAGAGTTTTTTAAAGGTAGAAAATCATAAAAGTTTCAACTCGTTTTACTGATAAGGAAACTAAGGCCCAAAGAGGATAATTACTTACTACAAATCATTACTATGGAGCACTGAAATCTTTTTTTTTTTTTTGCTTTATTTTAAGGAGATTTATAAACTGCTTTCCAATGCTTGGGAATACTTAATATCAGAATTGTTACACTCCAACATTTATCCTTGCTGTTGTTGGAAATTTTTTTTCAAGCCTACTGATTAGAAGTCTTTGAAAAGTGATTAATATAATCCAAACGTATACCTCCTTTAGGAGGATGTATAACTTGAAAAATAAACATTAGTGTGACTGGAAATATTTTAAAGAAAGGATAATGGCTGGGCTCGGTGGCTCAGCCTGTCATCCCAGCACTTTGGGAGGCCGAGGTGAGTGATGGCCTGAGCCCGTAGGTTCGAGAACAGCCTGGGCAACTTGGTGAGACCTCATCTCTACAATAAGGCACAATTTAGCAGGGCGTGATAGCATGCACCTGTAGTTCCTACTACTTGGAAGGCTGAGGCGGAAGGATCCCCGGAGCCCAGCAGGTCAACGCTGGAGTGGCTGTGAGCGTGTCTCTGCACTCCAGCCTGGGCGATGGAGTGAGACTCCAACTCAATTTTTTTTTTTAAAAAGATAATGGATGAATAAAAGCTGGCTTTACGCTCCTTCTAGCAAACATAGACCTTTTCCTTGGACATGTTTCTGAGGTTGACTTTCTCTACAAGTCAGTTGTCAGGTAAGCAGAATGTGACTAGGTTTAGAGATCAGAGACACTCCAAAACCACTAATTAACTGTGAGGCCTTAGACTAGTTTCACAACAGATCTGGGTTCCTGAACATGGTGAGACTTTCCGTCATTTGATATTTCCTTATTCAAAATAATTAGGAAAAAATCCGATTTTTATCCTCATTCTAAATTCATTCTTCCCTTACTTCCCAAAAAACTCGGGAAGCCTTCATTAACCAGCAAGAACAAAAGCAAACAATAAAGCGTCTGACCCCTTCCTTCCCACTACTGACCTTCTGAAAAATCTTAATAGAAATGGAAATTTTACTTGCCTTCCAATGATCATTTTGAAGACTCCAGTGTTAAAGACCTCAAACAGCATTTTGAAGATTCAAGTAAGTTTCCAAACCAGCATATACTATGTGTTATATAGACACGTCTACCAAGCCTTGTGTATCTTTCTCCCTTGAAACTTACGATGGACTGGCAGTGTTTTTCAAACTTTAAAGCGCATACAAATCATCAGGCATCTTTTTAAAAATACCAGTTCTGGTTCAGTAAAACTGGGTTGGGTCATGAGACGTGTGTTTCTAACCACCTGTCAGGTCACCGTCATGTTGCTGGTCCACCAACCACACTCTGAATAGCAAGGGTTTCTAGCACATGATAGAGCCATAAGCACACACTTACCTGGAAACTCAGATGGGAGGCGAAATGAGATTTGTATTAATAAATACTATACCAACAAATGTATGCAGAGTGTATGATCATAGAGCAATAGATAAATTTATTGCATGACGGCTAAGTAGAGAGTACGCAGGTAAAACATCTCTATTTGCGATAGTGTAGAAAAAAGCCAACTGTAACATGAACTTGAATCCCTCATTTTTCAAGAAGAAAAACTGAGATTCACAGAATGTCACGGATTCATTCAGAATTGTTGATGGGAAGCCATCGAACGGGTACCTGTGCCATGTCTCCAACTCCAATTTCAGAGAGGGATTTCCCAATCTTCAACACATATGGAAAACCAGCAGCATGACCATTTTTGTAAGAGAGCAAAGGGCAGCTATCCATTCAGTCCCTCAAGAACAAGATCGAGAGAGAGAGAGTAAGCCAGCCGATCTGAGACAATGAATTATACGAAGCAATTACAAAATAGTTTCAAGTAATCTATTTTCTGACTTTTATTTTTTGAGTTGTGGGGCACACGGGGGGATTTCCTATATAAGCAAATGGTGTGCCGTTGAGGTTTGGGCTTCCAGTGTGCCCTCTCTCCCTGACGGTGGACCTAATACCCCGTGTGTGGCTGTGTCCCCCTTGTCCCTCCCTCCCCGCCTCCCCCCTTTGGCGGTGTCCAGCGCTGTTGTTCCCACCCTTGTGCTCATGTGACCGGTGATCAGGGCCCACTTATGAGTGAGAACACGCGGTGTTCAGCTTTTTTGTTTCTGTGATAAGTCCACTTAGAAGGATGATCTCCAACCGCAACCAAGTTACTGCAAAGGACTGGTTATTGTCTGACTTTAGATATATTAGTGTGGCTTATTTATTAGGAGTGGCCAGAGGATAAGCAAAGAGCTCAGTGCTGGGAATCAGGAGACCTAAGCTCCAGCTTCAACTCTGACACACTTTGCTGGGAGCTTGGACAAATGACTTAAACATCACTAAGCATTTTGTGTTTGTTTTTCAACTGTAAAACGGAGATAAGAAGTATCGCCCTTCTTATCGCATGCTGCTGTGGGAGGCAATAGATGTAAACAAATGTGCAAAATTAACAGTGCTCTACAAATGCATCTTTGTTTTTTTTCCCGTTATCATTAATATTTATGAACAGCCATTCATATTTATGAATAGTTCACTGTCATCGTGGAAGAAAGGGAATTTTGCCATCCACTTGTTTCTCTCTCTCCTGAAACCTTTCCCAGCTAGTTCAGGTGGCTGTCTGAGCTCAAGTTCTCACCCATCAGAGACAATCAGATGGAGTACAGAAAACACACATGTCGGATCTGGGCCAAGGCATGCACCGTGGGGTATGTGCCCGGCTCTTGTGTTCCAAGGAAGCCGTCAAGCCCACTGACATCTTCCCTTTGGCGTTCAAAAAGTGAAAATCGGAGTGGGATGGAATTCTATAAAGCTGTCGGCTTCCATAGCCAAAAATAAGTGATATCAATATGGCTACTAAAAAGCAGTGCTGAAATCTTCGGCTAAACTGAACATTTGTTTTGCAAACGCAACCCTGCTCGGTGATGGACTTGGGGGGACTCTTTCCCTCCACGTTCGGTATGCATTCAGTGCTGACTGGGTTTATTGACTACAAACAGGACTGTCTTTTCTCAGTACTTTGAAGACTCTATAAAAAGACCTTATAGATTCATGTTACTATATTATCGCCCCACGTCGCATCATTGCCATCCTATCCTGCTTACATTCGGCAATGGAATCTAAACTGAAAATTGATGGGGCACCACCCCGCAGGGTCAAACTCTGGCCAAACAGTGACCCGACCCGAGGACTGATTATTTTAAAAGTTAACAATCGTATAACTCTCAAAATAAACAGTTCAGACCACTCACTCAGTTTACAATGTGAAATTTGGGTTTGTTCTTCGCTGAGTTTATGGTTGTGCGTTTTTTATTGCACTGTTCTCAGATAGGCCATTAAAACTCATGAAAAATTCTAAGCAAAATCCAAAACATTTTTTTCCTGTCATGTTTTTAAGATGTCGACATCGTTAGTCTCATGCACAAACATTTGAATGGTGGGGGTCACCTGCTGCCACCTTTAAGAATGCACTTTTGATACATTAAAAGAGATATTTTATTACCTTTCTAATGATGCTTTTTCCCCCATAACGATACACTCGAACCTAATTATTTTTCTGAAATGACATTTCAACAACATTTATATAACAGTGTTGCATAAGTCCGCTCACCGCATTAGAGACAGTCAACAATTGTTGAACAGAATAGTCCATTATCCAGCTTAGTAAAGTTGTTTTGATATAATCTACATTCACTACAGGTCTTTGTAAAACATTTCAGAAAGAAATAAAAATGCACTCCCAAGGAAAGATGTGTTCAAGCATGTCTGGGATCACTTGGATTTGTTTTTGACAAAGATTCGTGTTTCCAAATCTTTTGTTTGTTCCCATCCTAAGAACTTGAGCAAATACTTGTTGCTCTTTAAATGTCTAGAATTGAACGGGTTGAACTTCCCCCACTTTACTGTCTAAGGCACCAGCCGACTGCCAAGCACTCACCCACAAGGATACCTAAAACATGCATGCGCTAGCATCTGGGCAAAATTTAGCAATCCCCATTGTGACACATTGCAAATGCAAGCGAAAGGAGAAACGTTCACTTTTGTGGGTTCCAAGCATCCACTCCAGTCTAAACACAGGCTGTTTCCTTTAAAACCACCCTCAACAACCTTCCCACAACTGCTTCTTGCCATGAAACAGCTACCACTTGCAGGATGGGGGGAGCAAAAATGGAAGCAATCTGTTTTGCAAGCACTTTCCAGCAAATTTCTGCTTTGAGACCTGAATGCCACCCACCGAGGATCACCTGCGTTTGCTGTCTACACACACTCAGAGATGGGAGATTTTGGAGCAGCAGAAATGTGGAAACTCAGTCCCATCCCTTGAATTGTGCTACTGCTTGAAATAATGTTTGAGAGCACAGTCGGTTTTAAAATTACAGAAACACGGAGTCCATTATGTTCGACTCACTTTTGTTGAAGAGGGCATGTTACCTTTAGTTTTAGAGTGTTGGAAGTTAAAGGAGAAACGCCACTGGAGGGACCCAGGTTCAGAATGATAATTATGGTGCCCCTGGATTAGACCTCTTCAAAGCATATGCCAGATGATTTTGTAAGCTCTGCTCAGCGGATAAACAATCTTTTCATCTTGCCTAGATCACCATGAGTTCTGTAGCTCTCTTAAGGAGATAGAGAGAGAAAAAAAAAAGATGTGGTATGAAAGTTTATGAAGGAAGACATTTCATAGGTGAGTCACTGGTGCAGAGAATCCAAAACAGCACATTTTCATGGAGTCACTTCCATTAAAAAAAAAGCTCAGCTCGCATTACATTATTGCTGATTTTCCTTCCTGGTTATATTTTGCTTTTTTAGGTGAGTTGACTGGAACATGAAAATGGTCTTCTTATATATAAAACAAATGCATCTTGTTAAATTACACATTCCACTCCTTTATTTCCCCTATTTAATATGACCTTTCACAGATGGCTCGTTTGTCTGACATGCATGGTTTTCCATAATCTGTCTCATCATACCGGTGTTAGCATTAATTAAACAATGTATGTCACCAGTGGGGGAAAAAAAGGACTGGAAAATAATCGCACTGAGATCTTTTTCTTGCCCAGGTCTTATGAATTAGATATTCAATTAGTTTAAAGTATGTGATGTAGAAAATATACGTCTCATCCAACCTCTTTTTTAATTGAGTTCTTGAATGTCGTTGTGTGTGTGTACTATGCAGTGTAACACTTTCATTAACTCTCCTATTATTTATTATTTTGCACTTGTTCAACTCAGTCTATGTAGAATGGAAATCCAGATGACCAGCTTCAATTTATAGATAATTGCCCAGAGAAGAACCAGGGAACAGTCAAGCGACCAGGGACAGGGTCAGTTTGCCCTTGGGTTTTCCTCTGCACCCTCCCCAAATTCTTTCTTCTCCTCCCCTTCTAACCCAACTCTTTGCTTCCGAGTACACGAGAGTTCTGGAGCTCTCAGATGGTCGTTTTAAGAGTTAAAAAGCAAAAGACTCTCTAAGATTCTCTTTCTCTCAGGAGTTTATAATGCAACTGAGAGGCACACATCCTTATATAAAAGAGAACACAAGCAAGAATGCATAATGTCATATAAATCATGCATCAGTGTTGAAGGTATGAGAAGTAAGACTGACCGACGATGGGTAAGAAGGGAAAATTTCCTGAAACGAGCAGGTCTAGTGCTGAAAAACAAGAAATGGGAATGGGTTTGTGGGGAAGAATGGATGAGGGCTCACGATGGCCATGTTTCAGCCAATGAATCAATGTGTCATAACTGCTGATTGCAAACTCTTCATTTATAGAGCATTTTACAATTTATAAAGTACTTCTGCCAACATTATCTCATTCGCTTTTCACCAAAGTTCCACGATATGGACAGATGGGGCGTTACTCACCCTAGCTCTCTAAATAAAATTTTGAGGGTCAGAGAAGTTTGAGGCCTATCCTGAAACTCACACAGTAAGAAAACGACAGGGAGCCAAATACTTCTCCAACCTGGCGTTCTTTTTCAGCAGTGTGCACTCTCACCTCTCAGGCGGCCAGTCTCTTGACCACATTCTCAGAGGTGTCTCTTTCCTTCTGGCCGGGCCGTTCATCAGGGCCTCCTAAAGGCATTGTGCAGGTAGCTACTGCATCCTGGATCCACCTTGAGGCTTGTCTCTCTAAGAAATTCATTTCTGTGTTATGTTACTGGTGCCAAGGCACTCATGACCAAAGTCCCCTGGGGAGATATCAAAAATCTCTGGGGTCACATCCAAAATATCTATGTTCTCTGTATTTGCTTTTAGAGCAGCAGATGCCGTTGATATATGGGACACCCCTGAAAGCTTCACTTCATGTTGCAAACCTCAGGAGTTTCTAATCCTGTCAGCCGGCACATTTGTCTTCCTACCTAAATCCCAGCCCAGCTCAGGCCATATCGTCCTGAACATGCTAAGAAAAAACAACCTCTGTTTAGTAAACTTCTCCAATGCCTATTGTCTTTTCACTTATTTACCTGTTAATCAGTCTGCATGCACCTTGAGATGAGTGTCCACATTTTATGCTTATTTTATATTTTCCCCAGCAGTGAACCCACGGGCATTTCATAAACATTCCTTGATTGATGGCCTCTGCTTCTACCTCAACAAAATGAATATTATGGTGATACTGTGAGAGTTTCATAATACAAATGATCAACAAATACGATTTACGTTGATGGACTTAACAGTATTTTAGATATATTAAAGTTTCTCCTAGTAAAAGCCTTTTTTAAAATTTGTTTTTATCATTTTAGAAAGAGGCATTCAGTTCACTTCATTAACTCCATAAAACTGGAGTGTACTTATAATTCTGCTTCTTGATCTCAAAGCAACCATAGGTGTTCTTTTCTTTTTACCAATGTGATTGGAATTATCCGTTTTGGGATCCATTTTTAATGGAAAAAAAAAAGCCTGAATCTGTAATATTGACTCTGAAAGAACTAAAGGAGATACTTTATGTGCCTGAGGGAAGCCTTAGCACTGTACAAATTAATTGTACTCTTCTATAATCTTTCTGGGAGTTACATATATGCAGGCCAACTGAATCATGAAATTAAACCTAAAGCTATTCAAGTCTCACAGACTTTGGGATGATATTATCTTAGAATCACCTACGCCTCTTCATTAATCTATTGATAAAGTAAACAGTCTTATTATCTTGTGTCCCAGGCTTGTCCACAGCAATAACTAGTTCTGAAGTTTTTGCTAAAGTTAGAGATGAGATTGTGATTCTTTATAATGAAATTTCATTCATCACTGAGCCAGTGTTAAATTTCTAGAGTTCCATGTGCTATCTTAGACTATTTTAAGCTTGGGTAAAATTTCTGCCATCTATATTAGTTTCAGCAAATGAACAAACCACGAGTCCATCCTGTTCTACGGTATTATTTTAAGCCTAATGTTATTAGAGGTTATCGTGCTTGGAGACAATGGCAATCATGTCCCGCCACCAGTTCTGCAGGCAATAGGAAATTGAGAAAGTAGTTTAATAAACAGACGCTTCCTCTGCCTTTTTAAAGAAAATTATATTTATGCGAGCAGGCTTTCTCCATATAACACAATCTGCATATTTAAAAGGCAATCATCTCCCCCAGTTTATTCACGTAAATGAAATCACTACTTCTCATAGAAGTATTCCCCTGCCTTGCCCTGTGTCAACTCTCCGATGCGTGGCGTTGGACAGAAACAAGACAGGGAGTGAAATTCCACAAGTGCATCAGGATCTGGAAGAGCAACTGGAGTTTTAAATAGCTCTCTTGATTTTTAAAGAATTTTTATGAGAGCAAACTACAGGGGGCAGCAAATATTAACAGGCACGTAGGAGCCCGCGAACCTTGGAAGTCAGGAGTGCTGGGCGGCTCAATGTCCCTCTGATGAGAAATGGCCAACTTCAACGTGAAAGGCATAGTTTTATCATGGCTTTAGATTCAAGATGCATACGAGTCAAACCTAGAAAGCTTAACCCACTTGTCTTCGCACGGTAATCCAAAGCCTGGAGGAGGTTTTCTCGTGTCAGCAGCATTCCGTGTCTTCAAATTCTGCAATCAAGTGTGATGTGCTGAAGTGACAGGGATTAAAAACCTGGATGCTCTGAGCCTCCAAGTGAATGCGGGGGATCAGGAACGGCGCATATATGGGGGGAACACGATGCCACAAAGGACATTTTATGTTCTGTTTTATTCACCCAGAGCGAGTTGAATACTGCTGGATTTCCCCGAATTACCTTCCACGCTGTTTGAAGGTTCCATTACCTGAGAGACACGTTCCAAACACTTGGTATATTTAAAATCAAGCTCACTGTCCCTGAATTTCCCAAATAAAACAGTCTGTTTTTCAAAAGAACAGGGAGAGTGGGAACGTATTACCCGTTAATAGTGTTGAACTTGACTTTTTGTTTTTATTTTGACAACCAAAGAGAAAGAATGGCAGACCCTCTTCGAAGGGCTTTGATCTCATCCTTGGCGTATCTTATAAAATAGCCTCACAGAGGCTTTTTGAGACCGTCTGAAAAGCAGAAAAGGAAACATTGTCATTCGTTCACCTACCTCAAATCCCTGTGCCTTAAAATATCAACAGCTGCTGGAAGGGCTGCACAGCTCTTTAATTGGTGATTGATAGCGTTACTGACATAGAGTAAGAGTTAAAGGCAGTTGAATCAGTTTCCAAAATAAAAAGTGAAAATATAAAGCTTAGGACAGCATGCATGCAAGAAGACAGCTCTGGCCTGAGCAGGAAGTGAGGAGGCCGGACTTATACTTTGGTTTTGTCAGAGCAGATCTCCTGTGCTCTCTGGTTTGGCCTCCTCGATGTCTGTCTCGTCGGTCGGTACCATTTCCTAGTTATAGTTTCTAGTTGAAGTTGGTTCCTTTGTTTCCTTTTTTTGTAACGAAAAATTCCAAATAAAAAAAGGAAACAGCTGGGCTCGGTGGCTCAGCCTGTAATCCCACGCTTTGGGAGGCCGAGGTGAGTGGATTGCCCGAGCCTGTGGGTTCGAGATCCGCCTGGGCAACTTGGTGAGACCTCATCTCTACAGTAAATCAAAAAATTAGCCGGGCGTGGTAGCATGCACCTGTAGTTCCGGATACTCGGAAGGCTGAGGCGGAAGGATCGCCGGAGCCCAGCAGGTCGAGGCTGCGGTGGCCGGGAGCGGCCGCTGCACTCCAGTCTGGGACACAGAGTGAGACTCCAACAAAAAAAAAAAAAAAAAAGGAAACATCATAAAAACCCTAAAGCCCTTCACCAAGAAGAAATAAACATACATACGCAATTTACCTCAAAACTTTTGCCCTTGTTCCAATGACATTTGTACATATTTTATTGCATTATAACATACAGTCAGATAGCCGAGCACGGTGGCTCATGCCTGTCATCCCAGCACTTTGGGAGGCAGAGGTGAGAGGATTGCCTGAGCCTATGGATTCGAGATCAACCTGGGCAACATGGCAAGACCTCGTCTCTACGATAAACCAAGAAAAATTAGTCGGGCATGGTGGCGTGCACCTGTAGTTCCTGTTACTTGGAAGGCTGAGGTGGAAGGATCGCCGGAGCCCAGCAGGTCGAGGCTGTGATGGTCGTGAGCATGCTACTTCATTCTAGCCTGGGTGGCAGAGTGAGACTCTGACTCAAAAACAAAACGAACACATATTCAGATAAGTAAGCACTTAGACATTTACATAAACAGCATATCACCGTGCATACCATTCTACAACTAACTTTTTCTCTCTTCACATTATAAGTCTGTTTCCACTTTGATACATGCACGTCTCGTCCATTTTAACTGCTGGATCGTGATCCACTTCATATATTATATGTTCAAATGTACACCTTATTGATGGTCACTCAGTTTGTATCCTGGTGCACATGCGTAAGAGACCCTCCAGGGCATACCTGGAAGTGTGACTGTGTCTTTTTGCATCGTGCCAGATTGCTCTCAGAGCAGATGTAGCGGAAAGCTGTAAGAGCTCTCACTGCTCCATACCTATGTCAACACTTGGAGTTGTCAGATTTCTATTTATTTGCTTGCGGTTTGCTGGGTTTTTGCCAATCTGCTGGGAGTGGAAGGCCGTGTCCCTGATGACTGGTAGTGCAAAATGTCACGGTTATTTCTGTTTCTCTACAAGTTTTTTGCTTTTCCACACTCAGCTCCCTCCACACTCCCTACAGATTTTGCGGGTGACAACACAGATTTTTATCTTTTTCTTTCTCCTATTAATTAATGAGAGCAGACTGTAGCCCAGGGCAATGCTAATCCATTGAAAGCAAATCTGTTCACAAACTCTGTTATCTCCCAGAACTTGCATTTATTTTATCCTCTCTGGTACCATCAACTATCTTCTCTCCTGTCCCTTTATTTCTTATTTGCAAAAAAACAAAAACAAAACAAAACAAAAAAATAAACAAATAAAGCTCTTCAAGTCTCTTCTATCCTAGATGTTTTTTCCCCCCTTGTCCAGCATCCTAATCAAATGTTTAAAGTTGTGTATCTCTTAATTACCATCAAACTTCTTGAAGGACCTAGCTTTTGTTCTCAGATCCTCATTTCTCACTCACGTTGACCTTGGCTATTCCACTGAAATAGATAAGATGATCATTGACACTCTAATTTTCCTGACTCATTTTCTTGTCTTCACCTTATTTCACTGCTACGCTCCTCGTGTCTGTCCCCTTAGCCTTCCCTTGTTTATTGAATATTCTGTGTCTTCGTATTTCTCCAGGTCTTTGCACGGCTGCTAGGTAAAACCGCCCTTCTTCTCGACCTTGGAACGTGGAACTCATGGTTCTGTCTTCTGAGCTTTTGTAGAATCTTGCCTATATATGCGTACTTTTCATCTCTGTAGCATCATTCCATCTATCCACCATAAGAGAGCCTCTGAAGGATTTGCATTCTGCATCTCCCGTGCTTAGCACAGATTCTTGGCAAATGTTTGTGGAATGAATCCACAGATCGGGCAAGTATCGCGGTGGCGTCCCTTCCAGTTCTGACACAGCGGTTCAGAGTCTCTGGTGATGACAAACAGAGCTTCTTCCTTCTGCACGGCCTCCCTGTAGCCGTTGACACAAATGGCCTTCTTCCTGCGGAGGAAGTCACATGCCAGGTTTCAAGGGGTTCGACCCTGGCTGGAACAAAATTCTGATCACAAGCTGAGAAACAGCCCCGAGGATGGAGGAGCTGGTCATCCTGGACCTTCCCTGCTAGGGCCGGACTCAGCAGAGGACCAGATGGAGCCCAGAGTGAAATTCCATTTCTTCCCTTCCCTCTCTCGAACCCGAAACACCGGGAAGAGAAAAGCAGGAAGTCAGGGAGTGGGAAGGGAAGTGTATGTGAACGATTCATAAGAAGACAGGTGCTCACAAGGCGAAGTTAAGAAGGTGAAGAGTGGGGTAAAATTAGTTCTCCTACGAGAAACATTGACTCATTTAGAACGCCTAAATCTACCCAAGTCCATGACTTTGGGGATCCCACAGTGGTTTTAAGTTGTTACAGAATGACTTTATTTGACTTGAGTGGTTCCTAGAACTCTGTGGCCATCACTAGCATGTGTTTTCAGGAATTTACTCATGGCGGAGGACACAGCAATTACATTGCTTTGTCTGGTATATCCTGCCTCCATCACTATATGAGTAGGAAGGAGTAGAATTCAAGTCATCATGTGATCTCCTAGTGAGATTGCTTCTTCCCGTGTATGTTAAATAATGCTCACCTTAAAAAAAATTAGACTCAGCACAGAGGTTCTAAGAGAGGTGTTCAACACCCCATCTGTTCAAGTACAGGGGCTAATTGATTTCCCAAAGACCTCGATCCTTATTCTTGAAGTAATACAACTCGCTTCAAAATACCCATGACTTATTTACACTTTAAAATGATAAAGTGTGCCTCGTCAGGAATCCTAAAAGGCTGTTGAACTTCGTCTAGAACTGAAAATGCCTCCTTGGCCCATTTCCTCACTGAGACGGGCAGTTGCCAGATGTGACCTTCCCACTCCCTCATTTTAACCTGCCTTCTCGATTAAAATGACGAAGTAACGTGGGCAATTATAACAGCACCTTGCCTCCGAGAGCCCAGTGCTCCTGAAGAAATAGCTGTGCTGTATAAGTAGCAGGTAGATTACCTGCTTGTCTACAGAGGAACAGAAGACAAAACTCTCTTAAAGGAAAGAGAAGTAAACTTTAGCACAAAATAGGAAGAGAGACTGTTCCAGAGATAGAGATATTTAAGGGACTCTAAAAACATCTACCTGATACATACATTGAAATAAAGATCTCTCCATGCCAAAGACCAGGCTGCCTTTTGTTTAACACACACTGTTTAACCGCACCGATGGGACCCTGACCCAGAAGATAAAATCTAGCTAGTGAATGGTTGTGTCGTGCGTGTGTCTTCAGTTGGAGACGAGGGGAAGCACACGAACTTACCAAAGTTGACAAGATTTCTGCCTGAGGCCAATAACTTCCTTGACATGTGTACGTCCGAATAGAAATGGAAAATGGAAAAAAGCCGTGCCTCTTACTCTCATATCAGCATATTGCGCCAGGAAAAGAAATGTTTTCCTGATCTGCCTAGGTCATGTTGCCCTCCTGCATTTTTTTTTTTTTTTTTT
>CAUYQG010076575.1:0-22591 GCA_963574415.1 Tarsius wallacei | reverse complement strand
CTTCTAAATTTCAAGTATTTAATTAGAAAACCAACTACTGGTTAATTTGTATATGTCAAATCAACATATGAAGAAAAATCACCAAACAATTATATTAAAATACAGATTAAAACATTCTGAATGATGCTTTTTTTTTTTTTTTGCTTATGTGTCTTCCACATCCAACAGAATAGGCTCTGCCCATAGTCCTAGCTTTTTGCCTTTCTTTCTTTTACCTTCAGATTAGAAGTATGCTCTTTTTGTGAAAATCATTTGATGTTCAGAAGACTCAAAATGCCTTGTGATGTGACTTTGAAACCCTCTTGAGATCTTTTATGCCACTTTTAAGGCAATATTTTTTTATCAATTGGCATTTGAAATCGCTCCCCTGCAAATTATCATTTCCCCTAGTTTGCATGTCCAAACTGCAAGTTTAAAACGAGACATGCATTTGAAAACAAAATCCCCTGATAGAAAGCAGTGTGATCAAATGGAAAGACTGGAAATTCTAATCATTTTTGATGCCTGGATAGACCATGACCTTGAGCAGATTAGTTAACTCTTTGACTACTTTATTGTATAAAGAAAAGATAAACAATTACTTGAATCTACTTGAATCTTGAGAAATGAACACATATCTAAAAAGGTGGCCTAGAAATTCATAATTTTGGGTGTTCTTTTTGCCAATTCAAGCATGATTCATTGGTCTTACATGGCCCTAGGGGGGAAGTATCATGTATTTTTTCATATAATTACCAGGGCGTTAGTGGCATGCAGCTATGGAGAAAGCATAGTCTGCAGGTGGCCAGCACTAGAGAAACTACACAGGGGCTAAGGCTGGTGGACAGATACACAAAGGGCTTTAGGGAGTGAAAAGCTCACTCACAAGCAGGGTATCACTGGAAGGTCTTGGGTGCATGATGACCACATAAGGTGGTGACTAGGACAGAGTCAGGCTGTGACTCTTCAAAATGACTGTACATTCTGGGCACACAGCTAAGGTAGAACGCTACTGGATGCCCCTCATCCCAGCCTCCCACATACATACACATATTGCTGATACATCCTTGAAAAAAAAAATACCACCACTGGCCCTGCAGCGGAACTAGGAAGTTCCTTCCTCCTACAATGTCCCTTCTGCTCCCTCTGCTGGCAAAGCTTGAATCATGTACCTGCGGTGAAGAACTAATTCTCCATTATAGAGGAAAGAGGTAATGAAGGATGAACGTGGAGCTGAGAGGCGATACACGCATAATTGTCATAATGTCTAGTAAAGCATCATAAAACTCAAAGAGGCGCACCTATAAATATCACACCAAAACCAATCACACAGTCCCGAGATACCTTGGAAAGCCCCAATTAAGGTATAATTTTGGTTAGGTAATAACCAATATTAGCCTCAGTTTCATTGTTTGCTACTATGTTTCTTACTCTAATTCACTGATTGAATTTAGCAAATTAAAATGGTAAAATTATAGCCCATAATTCATCACTATCCCCAAAAGTGTCCTTTCTCATTTATTCAATCTTCATAAAGACTGAAACTTTAAAGTTGCTCTTAATGCTTCTCACCTCATAATCCTCATACTTCCTGCATTCAGTTGATCACCACAATTGCTTATCTTAATTTCTACTACCAGCAATTCGTAAACTTAAATTTTGACACCATGATTTTTATAAAAGCTTTCGGGTTCATATTTGTATCTTTCGATTTTTTTTTACTACTGTAATACACTGTATAATATTGTTACACTTTACCCAAAACATTTTTTGTTACAGCAAGTTTCATTTCAAAAATTAAGTAACCATCTTATGCCTCATTAAATTAAACTCTTAGATAAAATGTCCTAAATCTGTCTTCCCCAAATGACTTTTTCGGGCCATTTTGTTAAGAAGTCTTTTGAGTTTGTATGATGAAGTTGCATCTGTCTATAGGGTAGTGCTTTTCTACTCCTTCTAGCATCCCCATCCTGTCTCAGAAAGCAGGAAACTTATAACTCCTACACCTCCTGGAAAGAAATCATTTCTATCATCTCTCTTATGCATCTTTTTGGTGCATTTTTTAAAGGACCTGAAAACACACTGTTCACCACCTTCTGGATATTCTTTTTGAAAAAATATGTCCCCGGGATGCATATATTCTCTGCTTCTCCAAGCAGTAAGTTTATAGAAGGGTAACATTTCTGTTCTGATGGGTTATATTAATATGCCAAGCAGCAAAGTAGTAAAACGAGATATAGAGAAATACATTTGGCTGTAGATTTGAGCCATATTCTTCAACCCTGCTTTTATAAAATTAGAATTTGGTCTCCATCTGTTTTACTCACATGTTTTACTTTTCACATGATTCCAAATTCTGCGAGGGAAGAAAAGTGTTACTTAGTTCTCTCCCTTAGCCCCAACCCTGTGCATGCCAAAGGACCACAGACACTTAGTACTCACATTGTCATAGCCAAGAGGTTAACATGAATAGCTCAATTTTGTGTTCCATAAAGAATAATCTACGAAGTCCAGATTCTAGAAGTCCTAATCTAATGCTATCTGTAGTAAATAATGGTGCTTTCTACTAGGGGGTTGTTGGGGTCTTTCTGAGAATCTGATGAAAACTGAAAACTCTCTTTTCTGAAAAATTCATGGTATTATATTACATTAACACTTATATTTGCAACAATTTTAGGAGGCTCATAGACTTACTAAAGCCTAAACTCCAGCCCTCAACTATTGTGTGGAGTCGAAGGTAAGGATGTCAAACCAACTATGCTCATTCTTTTAAAATGTATATGTATATTCTTCTTCCTACTCTAATTTAATCTTCCTGCACATTTCATTTTTTCTACAATGCTTACTGGCTTTGGTAATTTTCTCTAATTATTAGCAAGTGTGCTTTCCTTCTTCCCAGGCCTGTTTTCTATGTTTTAAAGGGTATTTATGTGTAGAAATAATATACACTTGACAGCATGATACAGCTATCACAATATCTATGACCTCTAAACATGAGTTCCTAAAACTAGATTTTGATATAGTTGAACTGAATTAAAATGTATAAGTTGAAGTGATGCCTTCAAATCACATGAAAATGTACTCAGCTCTAACTATGGGTAGGTTTAATAAATTTGGAACACTTAGGTTTAGCCAGTACCAGCAAGATGACTAGAATAGAACAGTCCAAGCATTTTATGATGAATTCCCATATAAAATTGATCAATAGTGAACAGTTGGCATAATTCTAATATTCACTGACTCTCAGATCATGACAATTTTTGTCTAGAATTATACATGCAAATTAAAATTATTCATATTATGCAACATGAATATAATAGCATCTGTCATCCTCTTCATATAACAGCTTGTTAAATGTGCATTTCACCCAAAGACTTAAGGGACAACAGCTATTGCCTTCCAAAGGAAGTGCTAGACCACATGCAGAATTTATAAAGGAATTGTCTGGAAACAGTTTACAAGTCTCATTCTTCCATTCATATTAATTGCATTTTTTAAGAAATCAAATGTGAGATATTGAAAGTTTTTGCTTTTTGGAAAAACGACCATTGGAATGAAGGAGGGATGCTTCCTCCAAGAATAAAGGGAATAGATGTATTTCCTCTTTACCTCAAATCAAGAGAAGGGGTTTTTCGCATCTCCTAAGTTAGAGGACATGGCCAACTGGTGTCTTGTTCTTGCCTAGAAATCTAGAGCATGACACAAACTTTGATGACAGAGTCAAAGAAAATTACAGCATCTTGGATGCCCTGCAATAAATGAGCCTTTCAAAGTAAAGAACATGTGAGTGTTTGGGGGATGATTGGGGTTGAGGCACTCATGGGCAAACCAATGTTAAAGTCTTGTCCAAGAGGGCTGGCTACCCTGCCTTTGAACATCTGCCAAGTGCATACAGTACTGGTACCAGGATAGGGCATAGCTGCCAAATAAGAGTTTCTCGTCCCTTTTCTCAACTTTCTCTTTGCATGCAACACTGGTTCAGTAGAAATGAAAGTGAAGAAAGACAGGAGAAGCTGATTGAGTCCACTCACTGCAACAAAGACTTCACACATGCACTACATCCAGTCTGGGGAAGAGAGAAGACTTGCCGTTAAGTGATGGGTACAGTTGTGCATATTATGCTGGACTAGACATGTTAGTTACGAAAATGAGACTCTTTCCATTTGCTGAAAGAGACTTAGAATGCCAGAGGACTTGGATTTAATCCTGGGTAAAAGAAGAATGTGGACAGGGGGAGCCAAAAATAAAGTTGTTTATGATCAAATCTTACAGGAAGAGTGTGTTATTAAATATTGTAAAGAACAAAAAGAAAAAAATATTTTTGAAAACGGAGATTAAATTAAGATAGAAAACTGATCTCACAGTGCTTTAGAAACATAAGTAAAGATAAGCAGACCTCTGCCAGAAGGAGAAAAATAGACTAATAGTGGAAAATAGATTGGCTAGTTCATAAAAACTGACCATTGAGATATAATTATCTTGTTTTTACAAAGTGTTAAACATATAAGCATGATATAGCTGCATAAAATGGAAATAAAATGAACTAGTATTATGGTTATTACAAAGGAAAGCCTGCCAAGGCACCAAACAAAGTAAGCTGAGATGTTAAACCAAACTCCATGCTTAATGACATAACAATAATAAGAAAAAAGCATTATGAACTGAATGTCCATGGGTGGATGTTATTGAAAGATGACCCTGAGCAAGCACAAAGAAAAAGGTGTTTGAGGTTGTTTTGGTTTATAGAAAAAGTGTCAAACCAAGGCTGGTGCCTGTGAATATATTCAGTAGTGTGTTCAGTAGTATGCCGGTAACCGCTTAACAACTGGCTATTTGGGAAGTCCTGCTGTATTGTGTTTGCTGATTTTCATGGTGTGAATATTCCCCCCATGGCTGCTTCAGACTACCATTGTGAAGTCACTGAGTGCACAATTTGGAAGACCTGCACAGTATCTCACCCTGTATTTCCACCTTGCAGACACAGGAGTCAATTACGCCAAGGCATATCAATGTACTACATGGAGTAAAATGATCAGGACCTCGTGAATATTTTAGTATTTGTCATTCTTGTTTTTAACATTTAATTGTAGGCATATATAATTTAATTTTAATGATGGCTATGATCAACAACCAACATAAAATTTCTAAAATTTTACAGTAAAGCTAGCATGGGCCAGCCTCAGCACACCTCTGAGTTAAGATGTGTTGTTTTCCTCCTTGCTCTGGAGAAAGCTAGTGCAAGAAAATTAAATTCAAAAGTTTTTGACAAAAAAATCCAAATGCTTGGCAACATGCTGTGTAAGTTAGGCCATGGGGAAACTGGCACTCTTACACATTGTTGGAGAGAATGCAAAATGTTATGACTTACATGAAGGAAGTTTGGCAATCCATAACATAATAATATATACATTTGTCCTTTCGTCAGCAATCACACTTCTAGGTGTCTTCCCTGAAAATGCACCTTCATAATTATGAAACATATGTACAAAGTTATTTGTTGAAGCATTAGATATAGTAGCAAAATGTTGAAACCAAGCCAAATTTCAAATAGTAAGGGATTGGTTAGGTAGTCTATGGGACAACCCCACAATGATGCACTATGTAGTCATGAAAAAAAAAAAAATCTCTGCACTGATTTAAGTGATTTCCAAGATTGATTACTCACTAAAAATAGGTACAGAACAGCATATATTACTTGCTATCTTTTGTGTAAGAAAGGATAGAAAATAAGAAAATGAACGTGTGTGTGTGTGTGTGTGTGTGTGTGTGTGTGTATGTGTGTGTGTGTTTATGTGAGATCCTTTGCTTTTCCACTTTTTTGCTATGTGAAGAAGACACAGTCTTGGTACCCCCCCAGAGAGGATGCAACATAAGACACCATTTTAGAAGCAAAGATCAGGCCCTCATCAAACACTGCATCTTCCAGTGCCTGCAAAACTGTAAGGAATACATTTCTGTTCTTTATAAAATACCTAGTCTAAGGTATTTTGTCATAGCAGCCCAAAGAGACTAAGACATTTGCAAAGGTAAATAAGACAACCGCTGAATGTCAAATTTGAATTGGAAACCCTCAATACCAATATAAACTTGGGGCTTTTAAAAATAGGTTTCCAAGATCAACATAAAGACACAATGGTGTGGGGAAAAAAGGATCAATTATTTTTCAGCATGTGATTGAGATCACAAGTCCCCCTGGACTCAGCTGCCCTGACCTGAAGATTATATTTGAAAAAAATGCCTGAGTATATTAGTGTGAATAAATAAGCTGTAAAACTGAAGGCATGTCAGGGGGATGCCCCGTCCACCTATGTGGGGCCCTTCCAGATTCCAGAAATGGGCAACAAGCCCTCACCAGGCTGTGAAACCCAAACAACTTCTCATTTGCTAGTTTCTTTCTCTAATTGTATTTTGAAGAACTGACCTACATAAGCCTCTTATGTTTTCAACAACAAGTTTTGGATGGAAGGCATCTTTAGAAATATCACTAATAAGGACAGGTAAGTCCCTAGGCAATTCTTCTTAATAACAGGAAAGAAATGTATGCTTTCTTATGTGACCCCTCTTCACTTTTTAAGTTTGATTAGAATGATGATTGCTGCACATAACAATAGCCTTTTATCTGAGTGTTTACTTTAGCACCTATGAACAACAAGTACTAAGTTTAATTTTTTATGTTATAAGTTGAATGCCTGTCTGTGCATGTGTGTGGATATGCCACCAAATACACACTGGCACACATTTACTTGCTGTATGCTCAGATTAAGCAGGAAACAATGCACCATCAAGAAGAGACTCTTCAGTCTTGAGTTGGAAGAAACAGTAGATTCCAGGAAGGAAGTTAGTGCTCCTACAGTGGTCTTAATTATTAGCTATATTTTGACTACCTATTACTTTGGAAGAAAAGGAAAACATTGATACCGAGTGACATCAAATTTGAAGGTCTGAGTGGTTCAGTCAAATGAATTATTTAACCTCCCACTCTGAGCATAATCCTTTTGTTTTCTATCCTCTAACCTCATGTGTCAAGAAGAATGAATTCCCCAGAATAAATGAAGTTTCCCAAAATATAAATCTCTCATGTAAAAATTATTAACCTGTTTGGGGACTTTTCTGTAATTGTTAAGGGCAAAGCTATACTAAATATTAATGGAACTTGGCTTTCCTTGGCATAAATTTGAGCAGCTGACATCAACCTGACTGACAGTGGATAAAGTACCCACACAACCCAGCAAATTTCATCAATCTCCTGTTTAAATCTATGTCCTTACAGAAATTCTTGGTAATATATTTTCAGTCACAGTAATAAGCTGATCAGAATGTTACCTTCCAGCATGTATGTGATTGGCTATACCAGGAACTTATTCCCTATGCATTTAGTTTGCAGCATCTGACAATGTTGGTGACAGTCATGTCACGGGGTGTTAGCCACCACTGTGAGAGTTGCCATCACATTATTTGTTTCATCTCCCTTGTCTGTCTGGTCCTGCAGGCTATGGAGTCACTGGCTCCACTGAGCAGACCTCAGCCATGTGTTCCAGAATGAAACTATCTATTTGAAATTCAAGGTCATAAAATGTCTTCACCATCACCAATCTCCCTAAAACTGTTCCTTTGACCCAGTTTATCAATTTTCTTGGAATTTGTTGCAAAGGGATCATTTTACAGTGTTTATATATGGGAGTTTGAGAGTATTTGTAGGTGTGTGTGCTTGTAATTTTTCTGGATCAGGACTGATGTTTTGTAGGAAAATGTAGACACTGAAATCAAAAATCCTGTAATGGAAAGGTACTTTAGAGATGATGTTGTCACTATTCACCATGCCACATCTCCCAAAGAATAGATCCTTAGAAGGGAGAATTCAAGTTAGAAGGAAATGGAGGTGTGAACTTTTTATTTAAGTTTACTTGAAAATGGATCAAACTTATAGGACAATTGCTAGTACAACTATATATCTTTTACCTGAATTCATCAATTGCTAACATCCTTCTACATTTGCTTCATTTATCATAGATATAGATTAATTATTATTATTAAACTTCTTTAGAGCAAAATGCAGGCACCATGATCTTTTACCCATAATATTCCTTAAATACTTCAGGAGGCAACACCTAAGAACAAACACATTATTTTATCTGACATAGTCACATTAAAATGATCAAATTCAAAAAGTTGAACATTGATGTACTGCTCTTATCAGTCACATTCAATTTTCAAAACAATGTCTGTATTAGTCAAGGTTCTCCAGAGAAACAGACCCAATTGAAAAATGTGTATGTATATATTTGTACAGAGAGAAAAATATTTATTTGGGCAATTAGCTCTCATGATGATGGAAGCCAAGAAGTCCCATGATATGCTATCTGCAAGTTGAAGAACCAGAAAAACTGTTGGTGGTATAATTCAATCCAAAGAGTGCAAAAGACTGAGAAGGATGGGGGGAAGCACTGGTGTACGTCCTGATTCAAATCCGAAAGCCCAAGAATGAGGAGCACCAATATCCTAGGGCAGAAGATGTATGACCCAGTTCAAACAGAGAGAGAGAGAGAGAGAGAGAGAGAGAGACAGAGAGACAGAGAGACAGAGAGACAGAGAGACAGAAAGAGATTTTGCAATGCATCAGCCATTTTGCTCTATTCCTACCCTCAATGGATTGAATGATGGCTGCCTTCATTGGGTAAGGACAATGTTTTTGCTTGGTCTGTAATTCAAACATCAAAGTCTTCTGGAAACATCCTCAGAGAAATACTCAGAAATAATGTTTTACCAGGTCTCTGGGCATCCCTTAACCATTCAAACTAACACATAGAATTAACTATCAGCCGGGCTCGGTGGCTCAGTCTGTAATCCCACGCTTTGGGAGGCTGAGGTGAGTGGATTGCCTGAGCCCACGGGTTCGAGACCCGCCTGGGCAACCTGGTGAGACCTCATCTCTACAATAAATCAAAAATTAGCTGGGTGTGGTAGTGCACGCCTGTAGTTCCAGCTACTTGGAAGGCTGAGGCAGAAGGATCTCCTGAGCCCAGCAGGTGGAGGCTGCGGTGGCCTGGAGCAGCCACTGCACTCCAGTCTGGGTGACAGAGTGAGACTCCAACTCAAAAAAAAAAAAAAATTAACTATCAAACATACCTTATAGCATTTGTTCTTCAAGATCTAATTGAAGATTATGCATTGCACTTGGTTGGCATATCTCTGTCTCATTCTATCCTTGTCTTTCATGACATTGACACATTTAGAGAGCAGAATTTCTCTCAGTTTGGGTTTATCTGATGTTTTCATGTTATGAGACTTTGGTCATGGCTTTTTGAAATGGTCTTATCAGTACTTCACTTAAGGAGGTGGTACTTGGTGTCACTTCATCCTATTACTGATGATGTTAATTCTGTTTTCTTGTTATAGTGGTGACCAACGGGTCTTGCCAGTGTAAAATTACCATTGTTCCCTTTGAAATTAATCTGTAAGGAGATACTTTGAGACTGTATAAATATGATATTCTCTATTAAACTTTTACCCAGTAGTTTTGGCATCCATTGATGATGTTTGCCGGAATCAATTATAATGACAGTGGTTACAAATTGTGGTTTTCTTATTCTATTATTTTTTCTGGAGATAGTGGTGGGCTTTTTACATGAAGCAAGAATTTTCCTGGATCAATTATGTGCTTGGTTTTTTAAAAATTCCATTTAGAACTTTTTACTTACTTATTATCAATATGGGCTATGAGCTCCTACCATGATTTATTTTGATATTCAAATTTTTCTTGATTTGGCCAGTGCGAGCATCTTTAAGATACTTTAATGTCCTTTTGCAATGTTTCCTTCACTTGAGCACTTTCTTATTTTTTGACTCAATTAAATGTTCCAAATTCATCTCTTTGTGCTTTCCCTGCCCTCCTTGAAATAAGACATTTCTACAAAAAGCACCCCTGGTTCACTTTAGGAATGGTAATTGGAACCAAGATCTGGGTGTTAGTCCAAATACTGATGACAAAATAGAAAGCTATTGTTATACACAAACTCTGGCTTATGGCTTCCCATCCTTGTCAACAAAGAATGAGTGTCAGGAGAGATGGCTGGCTGGTGTCTTCTCAGGCATTTTGTGTACTTCTTCCATCCAAGTATTAACCAGACCCGCCCTTGCTTAGCTTTCAAGATAGGGCACATGCAGAGTGGTATGGCCCCCATTAATTTTGGGTACTTCTACCCACACCAGACCTGACAATCCACTGCCTTTAAATCCATACAAAAGTAGAGCTTTTGTAATATGCTGCAATGAACATGGGAGTGTAGATATTCCTTTCTACATATCGATTTCAATTCCTTTGATATATAACCAGAAGTAGGATTGCTGGATCATGTGGTAATTCTATTTTTAGCTTCTGAGGAAACTCCATACTGTTTCCATAATGGCTATACTAATTTGCATTCCCACCAACAGTGTGTAAGGTTTTCATTTTCTCCACATTCTTGCCAACTCTTGTTATCTTTCGTCTTTTTTATATTAGTTATTATAACAGGTATGAACTGATAATTAATTGTGGTTTTAATTTCCCTTTCCCTAATGATTAGTGATGCTGAGTTTTTTTTTTCAAGAACCTGTTTGCCATTTATATATCTTCTTTTGAGAAATGTCTTTTCATGTCATTTTGTCTATTTTTAATTGGGCTATTTGTTTTCTTGCTATTGAATTGTTTGAGTTCCTTATATAATTTGGATATTAACCTCTTATCAGATATATGGTCTGGAAACATTTTTTCCCACTCTGGTTTGTCTCCTCATTTTGTTAATTGTTTTCTTTGCTGTGCAGAAGCTTTTTAACAAATGTTGTGTAGTACTAGTCCAACTTTATTCTTTTACATGTGGAGATCCAGATGTCCCAGCATCATCTGTTGAGTAAACTAGTCTTTCACTCATTAAATGGTACCTTTGTTAAAAATCAATTGACCCAAAATCCAGCTCTACTTTTGTATGGATTTAAAGGCAGTGGATTGTCAGGTCTGGTGTGGGTAGAGGTATAGGTCTATTTCCTGGACTCTAAAGTCTATGATGTTGATTCATTTGTCTATCTGTATGCCAGTGCCATAGTGCTTTGATTACTGTAGCTTTGTAGCAACTTTTGAAATCAGGTCATTGAGCCCTCCAACTTTTTTTTTCTTTTTCAGATAGTCTGGCTTATTTGGTTCCCCTTGAAATTTCTTTTGAATTTTAGAATTGGCTTTTGCATTTCTGCAAAAAAGGCCCCTGGAATTATAACAGTGATTGCATTGACTCTGTAGACTACTTTGGGAAGCACTGCCATCCTAATAATATTAAGTCTTCTAATCCATG
This sequence comes from Tarsius wallacei, assembly GCA_963574415.1. NCBI lineage: Eukaryota > Metazoa > Chordata > Mammalia > Primates > Tarsiidae > Tarsius > Tarsius wallacei. The sequence continues at coordinate 11,288 of CAUYQG010076575.1, read as the reverse complement.
AACACAAGATGTATTTACATTTATTCAGGTCTTCTTTAATTTCTTTCAACAATGTTCTATAGTTTTCAGTACATAAATCTTGTACTGAATAGATTAGATTTATTTCTAAGGATGCTATTCTTTTTGATGTTGTTATAAATGAAATTGTTGATTTTTAATCTCCTATTCAGAGTGTTCAGTGTTAGTATATGAAAATATAAGAATAAACAATTTTATATCTACTATTCTGTGTCAGACAACATCTATAAGTTATTATACTTAGTCACAGAGGTGATCTGTGAGTTAAATATTATAATCTATATTTGCAGATGAAGAAAGTAGAACGTACACATAATGAAAGACACAGCAATGGGATAGCAAAAGAAAGAGGTACAAATTTGAACAGACCCATAATAGATACAGAATCCATTTTTTTCCAGCCTCTTTTTGTGCACTTCCTTCTTGCCCTCTCATCTCCAGTCACTCTATGTCTTTTGATTCAAATGCCTTTAAGCCTGAATACATGTTCTTCCCTGAGCCAGAACACTCCATCCCACATCCTTCTTTAGGCTTATTCCTACTCACCTATCAGTCCTCAGTTGAAATACCACTCTTTCTGGACAGATAGATCCCTGCTCCTACCCCCACTGGAGACTCCACAGCATTTCTAGTATTCATAGTTGTCCTAGCACAATGAGTAAAAATATTCCCTTTCATTCTCAGATTTGATTTGGTTGGCATGATAAATGACCACCTTATCCATAGCCCCTTGCATATCCATGGTTCCTTACCCACCCCTCCTCTTCTTTTATTGTGGCTGCTGATTTGTGTCCTCTAAGAAATCCTGAGATACAGAGCTCCCTCAGCAGGTCTTTGGCTGTTTTGTGCACTGCCCAAATTCCTAGCACTTTGCATGGCATATAGTAAACACTCAGTAAGTCATCACTAAAAGAGCAAGGCTTAGCAATCAAGCAAAAGCCTTTGAAGCATGTGCATATATCCAAATGTCACCAAGAAGGACTACAACACTGCCATTCCTTTCCTTCACTCCCATGCATATTCACTTTAGAGTCAATTCTACTTAAGGATATAATTTTATACCCTATTCCTCTGGGTCTTTCTTTTTCAGGTACGTGTTGGTTACTAATGACACAACCATAACTCAAAGGAATAACAAATTTTATGCAAACATCTCCCAAGCCATGGACATTTGTTTTCTGAAAATGAAAGTCACGCTACAGCCCATCAATGAAGCAGTACACATAAAACCAAATGGACCAATAATAATAAAAAATATGCACTCAAATTTTAAATCATTTCAGATGTTTAACAAAAAAGTTAGCCTATTTTTCTTTACTAGTAATAATGATTAATCCTGTTTTATAAAATAGAATTAATTAAATCAAAAACTCATTCCATGAGAAAAGTAAGGCTCATTTTAGGGTCAATCATTAGTGAAAAATTCTTTTTTTAGTTTTCTACATAGATGTGATTTAATTTATACTAAATATTTGAAATAAATATTTTCTTACATCATTTAAAACTTTGGTGGCTACTTTCTACTTCTAATACTTAAAATAAAACTTACCTTTAAAAAAATGAAAAATCTCTGTACTTTCACATATGGGGAAGGAGAATTCACAGGGAGTAAAGAAAGAGAAGTCAAAGAGGATTTTCTCTAAACTCTAGTGTTAATTTAGTGTAATCTCTTAAAGTGACTTGCACTGGGAGTGTTATATACTAAGGTGTTTAAGAGCTTGGCTTGGAATCACACATAGACTGAAAGTGTTAACTTAGTAGCTATACATCTTTTTGTAGGTTATTTAATCTCTCTGAATATCAGTTCCCTTATGTAAAATTTAAATACAAAAGCTTCCTCTGAAATTTATGGTGAGAATTAAATTATATACTATCATAAAGTTTTCAGCACAAGTTCCTTCCTACATCAAAAGTAAACAGCCTACCATCACAAGTAAACAGCCTAACAACCCATCACCTAAGGAATCTAGAAAGTCAAGAGCAATCCAATCCTAGAATTAGGAGGAAAAAAAAGTAAATTATTAAGATAAAGTCACAATTGAATGAAATAGAGACCAATGAAAAATCATACTAAGTGTCAACGAAACAAAATGCTGGTTATTTAAAAGGATAAATAAGATTGACAGATCATTGGCCAAAATGACCAAAGAGAGAGAGAGAGAGAGAGAGAGAGAGAAAGTGTAAATAAACACAATTAGAAATGGAAAAGGTGGTCACAACTGACGCTGAAGAAATTCAAAAGATTATCAGAAAATACTACAGACTTCTGTATGCAAATAAATTGGAAAATCTAGAGAAAATGGAGGAATTTCTGCCATCACATAACCTCCTGAGATTAAAACAGAATGAAATTGAAACCTTAAACAACAAGAAATGGACTCAGTTATAAGAAACCTTGCCACCGAAAAAGCCCTGGACCAGATGGTTTCTCAGCTGAATTCTATAAGACGTACAAAGAGGAGCTGATACCAACCCTATTGAAAGTATTTCAGGAAATGGAGAAGGAAGAAATTCTTCTTAGCTCATTCTATGAAGCCAATATCATCCTGATGCCCCCAAATGGCAAAAACATAACAAGGAAAGAAAACTACAAGTCAATTTCTCTCATGACTATAAATGCAAAAATTCTCAACAGGATTCTAGCAAATCACATCCCACAGCACATTTCAGGGATCATCCATCACGACCAACAGCACTTTATTCCCAGGTTGCAAGACTGGTCCAACATACATAAATCAATAAAGGTAATCCATCACACAAACAGGTGTAAATCCAAGAACCATATGATTATCTCATTAGATGTAGAAAAAGCATTCAATAACATTCAATATTCTTCTTTGATATAAACCCTCAAACACCTAGACATTGAAGGAAAATCTCCCAAAATAATAGCAGTCACCTATGACAAACCTGCAGCCAACACCATACTTAATGGGCGGAAGCTGAATGTTTTCCCACTAAGAAATGGAACAAAACAAGGATGCCCACTCTTCCCACTCCTATTCAACACAGTATTAGAAATCCTAGTGAGAGTAATTAGGAAGGAGAAAGGAATCAGGAGTATCCAGATAGGAAAAAAAGGAAGTTATGTTACTCCTCTTTGCAGATGATATGCCTCTATAGTTAGAAACTCCTAAAGAGACTTTCAAAAAGCCTCCTTGCACAGTAAATGACTTCAGTAAAGTTTTGGGGTACAAAATCAATGAAAAAAAAACAGCTGCATTTCTATACAACAACAAGCAGGCTGAGAACCAAATAAAAACCACAATCCCATTCACAACAGTCACAAAAAAATAATAATAATATACCTCGACATTCACCTAAACAAAGAGGTAAAAGACCTTTACAATGAGAACTACAAAACACTGCTCAAAGAAATCAAGGATGATCCAAACAAATGGAAAAACATCCCATGTGCGTGGATTAGAAGAATCCATATTGTCAATCTACAAAGGCAATCTACAGATTCGATACAATTCTTATCAAATTGCTTGCATCATTTTTCACAGACCTAGAAAAGACATTGCATAAATTCAGATGAAAGCATAAAGAGCCTGAATAGCTAATTCAGTCTTCAGCAAAAGGAACAAAGCTGGAGATATCGTATTTTCAGATTTCAAGCTTTACAACAAGGCTATGGCAACCAAGGCAGCATGGTACAGTTACAGGAAAAGCTACATAGACCAAGGGAATAGGACAAATAATCCAGAAATAAAATCAGGGACCTTCAGCCAACTCATCTTTGACAAAGCTGACAAAAAACAAAACGAAACAAAACAAAACAAAAATCAGAGAAAAGAAACCATGTTTGGCAAATGGTGCTGGGAAAACTGGCTAACCACATGCAGTAGAATGAATTTTGTATATGGTAGACTGCTACTTATCACCATATACAAACATTAATTCAAAATGGGTCAAGAACTTAAATGTGAAACATCAAACTATAAGACTATTGATGAAAACTTAGGGAACACTCTCCTGGACATCGGAGTAGGCAATTAATTCATGGCAAGTCCTCAAAAGCAAATGCAGCAAAATCTAAGGTTGACAGGTGGGACCTTATCAAACTGAAAAGTTTTTGCACAGCAAAAGAAATCATCAAGAGAGTAAAGGGACAACCCACAGAATGGGAAAAAGTATTTGCAAGCTATGCATCCTACAAAAGCCTAACATCCAGAATCTACAAGGAACTCAAAATAATCAATAGAAAAAAACAAGCAAACAACCTCATTAAAAAGTGGACAAAGATATGAACAGACTTTCTCAAAGAAAGACATTCAAGTAGCCAAAAATGTGAGAAAATTATCAGCCTCACTAATCATCAGAGAAATGCAAATCGAATCTACAACGAAGTACCATCTAACACCAGTAAGAATAGTTATCATTAAAAAATTAAAACAACAACAACAACAACAGGTTTTGGCAAGGCTGCAGAGAAAAGGGAACGTTTTTACACTGTTGGTAGGAATGTAATCTAATTCAACCTCTATGGAAAGCAATGTGACATTTTCTCAAATAACTAAACTTGAGCTTCCATATAATCCAGCAATCCCACTTCTGGAAATATACCCAGAGAAGCATAAATTACTCTGCCAAAAAGACACCTGCACCCAATGTTCACTGCAGCGCCATTCACAATAGCAAAGGCATGGAACCAACCCAGATGTCCATTGAAGATGAACTGGATAAAGAAAATGTGATATATATATAAATATATAAAATGATGGACTATTACACAGCCATAAGGAAGAATAAATTCATGTTGTTTGCAGCAACATGGATGCAGCTGGAGACCATTATTCTAAATGAACTATCTCAGAAATGAAAAACTGAATACCACGTGTTCTCACTCATAAGCAGGCCCCAATCACTGGTCACATGAGCACAAAAGTAGGAACAACAGATGTTGGACACTGCTAAAGGAGGGAGGGAGGAAGGAGGGATAAGGGACACACAACTACACCCTGGGTATTATGTCCACTATCGGGGGAGAGGGGGCTCGCTAGAAGCCCAAACATCACCTACACTCAACTTACTTATGGTTCTTTAAAAGGATAATTCCTCACATGTACCCAACGACTCTAAAAGTAAAGATAGACGAATGTGAAGTAAAAGTTCATTACCACAAACAAGACCTCAGAATGCAGAAGTTCAAATTTTCTCATCATATTTGTAGCTTTTCCCCAGTCCCACATCTTCAAAACAAAGGCAGGTATAACTATGTGTCAGGAGGTTGAGTATGACTTCCCACCTAACCCTAAATTGACGATGAGACACAAAGCAGAGGGCAAGGAGGTAATCAACACTAGAGTTTTAAAAGAGAAGCAAATAACCTGGAACCAGACAACCTTCAAAGTCTTAGCAGAAGTGTTTTAAATAAAACCCAGCTTCAAATCTCCGCCCCAATCTAGAAAAGGAGGACAGAAAACAAGGTAAGGGGAGTTCGAGCAGGAATAGTTTAAGTAACATTTATAAATGAAGTCCTCACCCTGGAAATAAGAGTTGAGGATTTTCTATCCCTACTGGAAAATAATGATAGAGACACTCCAAAGGATAACTTGAGATTGAGGGCACCTGCAAGAAGGCGAGGTTGGCATCAATCCATATTTGGAGCTCTGTTTACCCATGGAACTTCTTGGACTTCTCTGCGTCTGCCCAAGCAGAACCAAAACAGGAAAGGAGAAAAAGCAAGGCAGAGAGAAGAGGAAGCCCAATGTCACCATGGCAAGAAGCCATGTCAAGGTAGTCAAGGGACTACAGAAGAAGGGCTTGAGTAGTTTTGCTTATGCCCACCCAAGAGCTTTCTGCCAAAGCAAGGCAACCCTCAAACACAGGCCAGAAGTGTGCTGCAAGGACACTAGTGTTTCCAAAAGCCAGTAGCAACTTTTGAGTTAATTGTAGGGCCTTTCGGTAATCAAAATATCAAATCTGATGTTAAATAATATCTCCTATGTCAAAATAATGGATCCATGGGGAGACTCTGAAAGGCCTTGCAAAGAATTCACATATGAGCACCAATGTAGACCCAGCTTGTAGAAAACTGTCACCCAGAGGACTCTGACAGCTGGCCAAAGAAGCAGCAACAATGAGGACAGCTAATATTGAAAAAGAGACACTTGCCCCTTTCAATCTTCCTCTTTCCTAAGGTTGTTTTCCAGAAGTCTCAAAGAAAGGAGACTCATGGGAAAGCAGAAAATGTTGTATTAGCCTGGACTTTTTATAGCTAAAGGCAACTGGCTCTGTTCAGATGTGAGTGGAGGACAGAAAAGGGGAATTCGAATGAGCATGATTGAAGACAGTGATGTAGAGCTAAATATTCTAAAGTCTTGCTACTCAGATTAATAAGCAATGGGCATACAGCACGGACATCCGCCAAGAGTTTGTTAGAAATGCAGAACCTCAGGACCCATCCCAGAATTTCTGAGTCAGAATCTTCATTATCATGAGATCCTCTGGTGATTTGTATACACAATAAAGTCTGAGACACACTCTCTTAAAGCCTCCCAAGATAATTCTATCTTGGGGGTTTAATAAGTATCCATGAGTTTGTTCTCTTTTCACATTTTCTCTCTCCCCCTCTCCGCCCCCCCTCCCTCCCCCTCCTTTTCTCCCTCCATCTCTCCCTGCCTTCCTCAAATGAGCATTTTTAACCTAAAGTCATAACCAATAAGGAAGAATTTGAGAGACAAGGGCAAGAGGGGAGACAGTTGGAAGAAAATTTAATCACCACGTGGGAAGCCATCTGTAGCCAACACACATCACTGGCATGCCTCTGGCCCATGTGTACATACACAGAGCAGAAGCTGACAGGGCAAGAAGTCTTAGCAGTCTGCTGATGGTCAGTTAGGACTCCAAGTGCTGTGAGAGGCCAAGCATCAAATCACACCTGAAAAAGGAGATTTGAGGGCGTACCTTCACAATAACTTCAATCAAAATGATCAGTAGGTGTCATCAGTGCCCTTTAGAAAGGGCAGGTCCTCACTGTGTAAAGACATACAAACTCTGGGGAGAATCCTAACAGGCTCTGGAGCCATTGCCTCTGACAAACATGAATTGAGGTTGAACAACAAAATCAAGTCACCTGAGATCACTGTAACAACCTTTCTTCATTTTGAGTTCTAAAGCATGCTCTTTTTGAAGCAATCCAGATTTACTAGACAAAGATTTCAAAATCTGTATTTCTTGTCACCCTACCACTCACTAACTACCTAATACCAGGGAACGTATCTGTGTACTTTGACATACTATAGCTTATTATCAACATGAAGAGCACCAGTTTTAGAATTAGAAAAAAACGGATTTGAATCTCAGCTCTGATGTTTAATAGTGAGTAACTTGGAGGCGGTTTTTCTGCAAGACCAGCAAGAACTGGTTTCTGGCATAGCCACTTCCAGTGCATTGAAAAGAGTAACAGAAACAGGACTGTGGAAAGAAAATCCCTCTCAGGGAGGCGGGTCTCCCCAAGATGTAATGTGCACCAAAGCAATAAAGCAGCTGAAGTAAAAAACACTGAATTACTGGCTACCTTGGTGGTTGCCTATCCTTTCCAAACAGATTTCACACCCCAGATAAACCCACAGGCAGCCGACCTCCCAAGGAGAGCTGAGGAACTTGGGTTTTAGTGAATCCTTTATTCTATATCACCAGTTGCTATGATTTGAATGTGTCCCCTGAAATTCATGTGCTGAAAACCTGATCTCCAGTGCAGTGGTGGAAAGTAGGGCCCAGTGGGAGATGTCCAGGTCATGAGGGCTCTGCCTTCATGAATGGATTAAAGAGAATTGTGAGAACCAGATGAGATGAAGTATGTGGAACTGCTTTATAATATGTAAATGGCTGTTTAGTATACTGAAGTGTGTGTAGAAAAGTTATTTTACTCACACAAAAAGCATGAGAAAAAACACAAATGTATTAGCAAAAGCAATGATGTATCAAGTTTGCTACATTGTATGACATTCTTAATGAATTGTCAAAAAATAAAATGAAAACCTCCGAGACTTCAAGGCAGCCTATAAGAAATTTGTTCCAAAAAAATGTTGAATAACAAGAATATCAGGAACATGAAAGCCTTCCCCAACCACTGCGTCTTCCCACTCTCTATGTGCCCATAAGAGCCAACAATGCAACAATGATTGGCATTTTCTATTTTCCTTTTACTGGGATTCCTCATTTCCCTACCTGGGTTGAGAATTTTTCCTAAGTAAACAGACAGATATCAATACTCCCATACTCATGTTTTGGATGAAACGGAGTTGAATATACCAGAATATGAATTAGCATTTAGGGTTTCCCTGCTATTGACTTTTAAAACATACATCGTTAACTTGGATTATATATGTATTTCATGTTGTCTTATTGAATAATTTTAGGTGAGTTTCTACCAGTCACTCAAGACATGAATTTAGTTATTTCTGAATGAAGTCTGTTTTTGTTTTCAAATATATCCCTTCTCATTTTCACTAAGAAATTGGAGGGTAGATTGCTCTCACTTTGGTGGCAAACTACCTGGTTTGACCACCTTTGGCAAAAAGAACCAACAAATATTTCTGCCCAGAGCTAATGGCTCCAGGCTTCATAAAACATCTAACATAAAAGTTAATTTTGAAATCCTAGCCTAATGAAATGTTTGAAGGTAATACAATACATTACTTCACGTTTATGCAATTTCTTCAGAAACAGGAAAGAAAGAGAGAGAGAAGAGAAGAGAAGAGGAAAGGAAAGAAAGAAAGATCAGTGAACTTCAATATAGATCAATTAATCAATTATTCAATCATAAGAACAGAGAGGAAAATAATTTGGAAAAAGTGAACATAGTTTTATGAATCTGTAAGACAATATCAAAATGTATAACATTCATACTATTGGAGCCTCAGAAAGGAAAAAAAGTGAACAAACAGTGCAGTAAGAGTTTTGAAGAAATGTGTGATATGTTTGTTTAGATGCCCACCTAATACCAGAAATGACTTATTTTCTTACTCAAATACATGTTATATATGCTATTAGTATCATCATTATTATTAAAGTTATTGTTTACTCTAATGAGTAGATAAAGAAATTAGTACAGAGGGATAATGGGAACTAGAAAGATAAGATGCCAAGAGTGAAGTCAATAAACTAAACAAATCTCCTTAAGTTTTATGTATTTTCTAAAGGTGTTCTACTGATGTAGATTTTCCTAGTAGCTAACCAGAAGGAAGAGAGTCAGTATGTGAGTTGCAGTAACCATGCAACAAAAACAACCAAGTGCCTAAAAGCAACTATTATTTCTGAAAGTAAGACCAAAAAGAAATTTTTCCCACTTATCCTCATTAAAAAAACACTATATATCTTCTACATCTTCCTTATAATGAAATGGCAATGCATTTCAAAATGCTACTTCCCATAACATTTGTCTTAGCTTGCTCAGACTACTATAACAAATATATCACAGATTGGATGGCTTAAACAACAAGCATTTATTTCTCACAGGTCTGGAGGCTGAGCATTTGAGATCAGGATGCCAGCATGGTTTGGTTCTGTTGTGGACCCTCTTCCTGTTTCACACATAGCACTAGCAATATTCATCCAACGTGTTCAATATCACCTTTACACTTGAACAAGAGGAACCTATGCTCTGGACTACATGCTTGTTTCCCCCCCAGATTCTTATGTTGAAGCACTAAACCCCAACATGATGGCATTGGAATAGGAGCTCTCTGGGAGGTAATTGGCATTAGATAAGATGATAAGGGTGGACTCCTCAAGATGAAATTAGTGCCATTATAAGAAGGGGAAGACAACAGAGCTTCTTCTCTCTTCCATGTGAGGATACATACCTGTAGTTTGATTCTTTAGTCTTTAGTATTTTGTTATCACAGCTGGAATAAACTAAGACATCTTCACCCTTTAGAAAAGTTGGCTCTGCTTCTTCTCTGACTGTCCTCTTTCCTAGGATAAACAGTCCTTGGGGCCAAGGGGTCATTCCTCAACTAGAACCTCTACTACCCCTTCCGGTCTCCCTGTCGGTGTCAGAACTCTGGAGACACCTGTCATGCAGATGCTATAGTCTTCACCCAGATGCCCTCAGGACTCAGGCTTGGCCTCCCCAGTGGCTGTGTGTGCTGCAGCAGACTGCCTCCTGGAGCAGCCCATATCCAGTGATTTGTTGACAAAGGCATACCAAAACCCAACATGAAACAACTTTAAAGGACCATCCCATCTCCAGAGCTTCCCTTGGGGTCAGCTGCAATCTCTACTAAGACTGCATTGGAGTTCGCCTTCTTCCCTTCCACAGAGAGTGATCCCCAAAGCAGTCTTCAATAAATCTCATCCCCCCGATGTGCATATCCAAGTTAGCTCCTGAGGAACCCAACCTTGACGCCTGCCCTAACAAACTTGAAGGCAGATTCTGGGCCAGAACACACTGCCCAGGCACAAGGGGTTGACATGTGGTAGCTGACTGTGTCTGTGTGGATGAGAGCAAGGTGTGCATACTCACAAGAGTCTTGGCAGTTAAAAGATGGGACCAGAAGTGGAAAAGTGGGGACTGGGAAGCAGGTAAGTCCCCCTCTTGCTGCCACTTGCCTTCTAGAAAACTATGTTGTCCGAAATCTTCCAGCTTCTTTGAATGTCTATTCATCAAGATGGAAAAAACATATACAAATATTTTATTTAAAGGATCATTAGCACAGTTTATAACTTATAAATATTTACACATATAGTATGAGGGCCTCACAAATGGGACCAGAAATGGAAAAGGAGGGGCTGGGAAGCAGGTAAGACCTACTTTTATTAGATTTAATCTTATCTTATTTTCTCAAGCATTTGTCTGTTCGAACTCTGGAATAGTTAATAATTGTTTCAAAGACCCTTCTGCTCCCTACATTAAGAATGTCCCCCTTATTGGAACAACCAACATCGTCAAGATGTTCATTTTACCTAAGGCAATCTACAGATTTAATGCAATATCCATCAAATTACCAGCAACATTCTTCTCAGACCTAGAAAAAAACAATACAGGAATTCATATGGAAACATAAACAACCAAGAATAGCCCAAAAAATCCTCAGGAAAAAACAACAACAACAAAACCAAAGCAGGAGGTAATCACACTCCCAGACTTTAAACTATACTATAAAGCTACAATAATAAAAACAGCCTGGTATTGGTACAAGAACAGGCACATAGACCAATAGAATAGAATTGCGATTCCAGAAGCAAAACCTCATTTCTTAACCAACTCATGTTTAACAAAGCCTCCACCACCAACCACTGGGGAGACGAGAACCTGT
>CAUYQG010076573.1:0-21098 GCA_963574415.1 Tarsius wallacei | reverse complement strand
GCCCAGCTGATTTTTTGATTTATTGTAGAGATGAGGTCTCGCCAAGTTGCCCAGGCGGGTCTCGAACCTGCGGGCTCAGGCAATCCACTCACCTCAGCCTCCCAAGGTGCGGGATTACAGGCTGAGCCACCGAGCCCGGCTATCTTTTTTTTTTTTGAGTTGGAGTCTCACTCTGTCGCCCAGACTGGAGTGCAGTGGCCGCTCCCAGCCACTGCAGCCTCGACCTGCTGGGCTCAGGCGATCCTTCCGCCTCAGCCTTCCAAGTAGCAGGAATTACAGGCATGCGCTACTATGCCCGGCTGATTTTTTTATTTATTGTAGATATGAGGTCTCGCCAAGTTGCCCAGGTGGGCCTCGAACCCGTGGGCTCAGGCAATCCACTCACCTCAGCCTCGGGATTACAGGCTGAGCCACCGAGCCCGGCTACAACATCTTAATATAATATCACACGGACAAGTAAAACTCCCAATAAAAAAATGTAGCCTTATTTCCCTCACATGTTTTTAAACTGATAAATGTGAGAAGATAAATATATTTATTTATATAGTAGTACTAGGTTTTGAAAGAACATTTATAAATTTGCAATATGTTAACCATTTCTTTTTTTTTTTTTTTTTGAGTTGGAGTCTCACTCTGTCGCCCATACTGAGTGCAGTGGCCACTCCCGGCCACCGCAGCCTCGACCTATTGGGCTCCGGCGATCCTTCCGCCTCAGCCTTCTGAGTAGCTGGAATTACAGGCATGCGCTACCATGCCTGGCTGATTTTTTAATTTATTGTAGAGATGAGGTCTCGCCAAGTTGGCCAGGCAGGTCTTGAACTCGCGGACTCAGGCAATCCACTCACCTCAGCCTCCCAAAGCGCGGGATTACAGGCTGAGCCACCGAGCCCGGCTAACCATTTCTTTATTAATGACTTGTTGAGCTTCAGCAAGTCTGCAAAGTGCTGAGCTAGGAGCTCTGAGAAATATAATATTAATACCTCTCCTCCCACTTGAAGAATAATACATTCCAGAAGGGGAAAATAGCATTTAATTCATTTTTTTCAGATTTTGCTTTTTCCTCCTTTGAGTAATTCATTTACTCAAATGCCATCAGCTCAAAGTGGGAAGGATTCAGAGGAAGAAATGCTCCCTTCTGAAGAAATCATTAGTGAGGGCTACAGTTGAAAATATCAGGATTTCAGGGAGACCTTGAAAAGAAGGTAAGATTAATAAGGCTAGGGAAGATCAAAGGGGGTATTCTAGGTTTAGAGAACAGCAAAGGGGGAGGCAATTCTGCAGGGGAGTCTCGCGTGCCTACATTTGGCTGGAAATTCACATGCGAGAGGACTTGTAGGGACGAAATAAGACGGGAAGGTTAAAGCCTATCAGGATGACCTTAAATGCCATGCTGAGTGATTTGGACCTTCTCTAATAGTCACCATGCACCATGGAAGGTTTGAGAGCAGGGTGACGGAGTCAAGGCAGTGGCTTATGAATACTGGGCAATGATTAGAAAAAATATTGGACTTAATGCATTGTCTTAAATCATTGTTAGAATCACTCACTATCATTGCTGGAAGGAAACATAAATCGTCTAGTCTCACCTAATTTTACAGGTCGGCAAGCAGGCTCAAAGAGTTAAATAATTTGTCGAAAGTTGCAAAGATAGTGAATGCATGAAGCAGGTACTATAACTCAGGTTTCCTCAATCCTAAAATGCCTTGGGAGCGTCACTAAGAAAAGCATATGGTATTGTTACTTCACCAAAGCCCTCTGAATCATTCTTTATTCTTATGTCCCTGAAGGCCCCAATTCAGTCTCCTCAGCTGGTGGCTCTTCTTCCATAGTTCTTTAAAAACATGGCCCTCTCTGAGGGCCAGTTGGAGGCCCAGACCTCACCTGCATGCAGCCTATTTGTGTAGTTAATCCTTACTTGTACCCCACATCTCTATAATAAAATAAAATTTAATAATTAAAAAAGAAAACATGGTCCTCCCTATGTGCATTTACCCACTGCCTTGGCTACAACTAATGCCTTTACGTAAAGCATCCAGATCAGAGCCTCTAGTCATGACCTCTCTCCTCACACCAAACCTACACTAGACATCTCTGCTGGACTTCCAAAATAAAACGTATTATTTTCCTCTGCCACCTCTTTTAAGTTCCCGTTGGCTTCACAAATAATTAGTCAACTTGGACTAGAAACCTTAGAGTCACCCTTAATTCTGTGCTCTTTTATTCAAATGCCTCTTGAAGATGCTACTTCCTTTTCATTTTACTGGGACAGCCAAGACTGTGATAGCCCAAGACTATCCTCCTGTACTCTCTCCTCCTGGACTATGACGCTTATATTTGAATTGGGGTCCCTATCAATCATCTCTTCTTCAACCCATCCATTTTTTACAATGCCTTTCAACCACCTTCTTTAAATACACATTTGAATCTGTCATAGTTCAAGCTCTCTTGATTTCTTCCTTGAACTAAACAGCCTCCTAACTGAGGGGTTGGGAAGCTTTTTCTGTGAAGGGCCAAGTAGTATGGATTTTAGGCTCTGAGAACCATATTCAACTCTAGTGTGGTAGGTAGTACATAAAGGATAACTGTGGCTGTGTCCAATAAAACTTTATTTATAAACATAATATTTATGTGTCACAAAATATCGTTTTCCCTTTTTTTCAACCACTAAAAAATATAAAAATTATTCTTAGCTCATGGATCATACAAAAACAGATGATGGGCCAGATTTGGACCATGGGCTGTGGTTACTGACTCTACCCTACATCAACTCTCGAAATTCACTCTCCACACTGCTGTCTGAGTCAGGATCTCAACCCAAAAAACCAATCATGTTGACAGCCCTGCTTAAAATGCATCAAGAATAACCCATTACTCTCAGAATGGCCAAAACTCCAAAGTATGGCCCAAGACTCTTTCTCTGATCCTGCTCCCTTTTCAAATCTGATCTCTGACCAAATACCTCAGCTGATTGTACAGTTCATGTTTTCTCTCCTCTTTATGTCTTTGCATATATTGGTTGCTCCACCTGGTGTATCTACCCCACCTTTTTCTACTTTGAGAACTCCTACTCATTAACTCATTAATCAAGTTTGCTGCCAAGCATCTCTTCTCCACCATCTTTTCACTACTCCCTTTCACTATCAGCTTTGCCTAACTATTACCTTCACCTCCAGTGCCGAATAAGCAAATTCTCCTTCCTAAGTGCTCCTGTGGCAATCTTTACTTCTATCATTGCACCACTGTCATACTTTATTGTAATTCCACATACAGATCTGAATTCTTTAGTAGAGTGTGAGCAACCTAATGGTAGAAACTGAGTTTCATTTTTTCTTTCTATGTCTAGGGCCAAGCAAAGTACTTAAAAGACATTAGTGTTCAATAAATATTTGCTGACTAAGTGAATGTTACACTCACCAGTTGGGTTCTTTAATAAATGCTGAATTTCTATTTTCCATTTTTAATTTCAATGTAAATCCAATAAGAACACCCAAAATGTGGTAGATTGTTTTTCTTTCAGACTGATCTACAGATATCTACTCTAATTTAAAAAAAAATTTTCCCCTAAAGATCTGAATCCTTATTTCATCATTGGTTTTCATATTCAATTTTAAACTTTGTTTAGAATATGCCATTTGAAATGTTTAAGTTGAGACTGTATGGTGAGGTGTTATCTGTGTGGGAGTTATGTATTTCAGCTGGTCTACACTGAAAAAGAAAGACACAGCATTTCTCAGTCACACACCTGTGTGTACTGAATCAATAAAGAACGGTGAGGGGTGGCAAACTCTTTAAAAAAAAGTACTATAGATCAGAAATATCCCAAAACCAAGTCACATTTTTAGTGCTAAAAGAGATAGACAGAGTTCCTTGCATTTCTAATAGTTACCTTTAAACTTATGAATGTGGATTTTATAAAACATGAACATAGACTAATCATAAAAGGCTTACAAAAGAGTATGCAATTAGAAAATAGGTAATTAAGTTTTATTTTCTGTAAAACCAGGTTTAAATTTTTGTAGAATTGGTGTAAATAAAGCTCAACAAAAAAAGCCTTCTACGCAACTAAGCAAAACCGTTTTCCTTAAGAACAAAGGAATTAGTTACCACTCGTCCATTCTCAGCAGTAGCTGCATCTTAATATGCTCTACTTGAAAGAAATTGATCTTGTCAAACAGTACAAATTGATACTGCACAGGAAAACTCTCTACGGACTTTGACTTCAGAAATTAACTCTCTGAATAAGACAAAATGGCAAAAGGGGCAAAACCAGCATTAATATTTATTTACTGAAGCTCAGCCACACTGAGACATTAAAAGCTGTCCTATTTCAGTGGTTTAGTAGTGCTTAGCACACAAATGGTTGGTTCTGAATAGAAGTCTGACAGAAAAGAAAACTATTAACGTTACCATGATGAAGCTAAATTCTGAAACTCCTAAGACTAAATAACCACAGGAAATATGTTAACATTATAATCTCAGTTCTACAATGGCAATACTTTGGGCATTAAAAGAACAGTTATTATTCTGAAGTATTAAGTAATTTTTTCTTATAAAAGTGTTTCATCTATTGGGATTTTTTCCCCCAGATAACATACACGTATAAATGATTTGTTTTCTTTCTTTCCTTTATCTCTCTCTCCTCCTTACTTTCCTGTTTTTCTTTTATTTAAAAGGAAAGGTGTCAAATCATTTGGAATATTATCATAACAAAATGTTTTTAACAAAGTTTGATTTTAACAGAACCAGAGGCATCTTAACACTAACCCAAAACTTTGAGAGGTTCACCAACCTCTAGAATATTTTTTTCTCCAAATGCAGGCTGTTCAAGTGGTGCTTTTCTCCATCTGTTATCATACCGTGCTCAGAATTACATTGTCATATTTAATGTAAAAGGGATCAGTCCCCTTTCGTAGTTTTAATTCAACATATTATTATGATTGGAAGACTAAAGTTTTTCTAATTTATAAAGCAAACTGAATATCATAAACTAACGTGTTTATTTAGACAAAGCTATCTCTCACAACTGAAAAACTCTTAGAACTGAACAAAACCAAAGGCTTGATCTAAAAATTGAAAAATTGTACTGAAACTTAAAGTTAGAAGAAACCACTTATATGATAAAGTGAAATAACTACTATTTCTATTTGAATTTTTCTCTGTGTGTATATTTATGTGTGTGAGTATATTTTTCAATACAGTAAATTCACAATGCTTTACAACCTAAAGAGTAGTATTGTAATTTAGGAGCGAGCTATATGTTTACTAAAGTTTATGACAATGATGATCACATCACAATATCTCATGATGGAAACAAAATAATTTGAAGCTGCAATGCTGTAAGCCTGGTTATTATAATAATCTGAATATGAACAGTGCCAATCAATTTCATCTCTAAATTTTACACCTTCTTAGGAGACAGATTCCTTATTTTGTATCAGTTCCATTTCAATTTGCATCTTTCTATTTCTTTACTTTGTCTCTTTCACCAGCATTATTGTTTTTCTAAATAAATTCCTCAGATCCTTCGGTTCAACATCTTTATTAGACACAGAATTAACAGGAGAGGTAGTGGTGGTAGGAGAAATATGTCATTTTGCTTATATTGATAGAGAATCACCTAAATATTTGAGCATTGTAGATGAAAGGTTTTGTAATATATCAGTAATTCCCTGCCACACTTATCATTCACATGTCTGGGTGTTTTGCATACCACATCTCCACTTTTCTTAATATGCCTGAAAGCTGTGTGCGAATTGAATGACTAAGACTAACTCTAACAACTGTTTGGAAGCCTGTGGCAAAAATCAGTGGAATGAAATCGGTGCTATGGCGCATAATGGGATTAGGGAGTACCTGGTGAGGTGCAGTTGGTGTTCGGATTCACCCAGCAGTTCTGTTAGTTTCAGGCACTCCTCTCTGGCCCGGGCTGCCTTCTGCTGCTCCTGTTCCAAGTGCTGCTTGCTTTCACTCAGTTCTATTCTCAATTTCTCTATTTCCTTAGGTAGCGAGAAGGGGGGAAAAGCATCCATATAAAATATATGCACTTGAATTCAAAATTAGCTCATCTTTATTTTTGCCATGAATTTCAATGTGATGAAAAATTATTAGAAAATTTAGGCTAGCTTCCATTTCATGACAAAGGGAGCTAGCACATCCAAAAATGCACATTAGTGCAGTTTCTTTGAATTGTAAAATGAAGTCTAATTTTTAAAAATGAAACGATTACATGAGAGTGGTCAAAATGGATAACTGCATTTGCATTCTAAGACTCATTTCCTTTAAAAAGTAATATTTACTTTAAAATGTCACTACCTTTAAAATGTAACATTTTTATTTGAGATTTAATCAGACATATGCAGTGATTTACATCAAATATGTGACTTTTTATTCTGAAAGATAGATTTATGGTTTCATTTGGATATTTTGAAAACCAAACTAAAGGTTAAAATAATTTAAGAGATCTTTTAGAAAAATGTGGGTTGTAAAAAATGCCACCATTATAATGTTGAATATTATTTGGAAAAAAATAATTCAGGAATAAATGCAGCAAGAGAACCTTTAAGCACTAAGAGTACATGAGATGTCTGAGCTAAAATAATATTCCATTTATATTTGCAATTTAGCAATAAAAGCACCCTAAGACTAATAAACATGAATATCTAAAATATATAAAATTCATAATAGTTTATTCTTTGGTTTCAGGATGAATTTTTTCTTATCTTACTGAAACTCAAATATTTCAAAGCAAAAATACCTTATATAAAACATATTTCTAAATAATTTCTATACCAAATAGAAAGATTTATCATGGAACATCTATAAAATTATGCAAAAGAAAATAAGAGATAAACATTTAAAAGATATTTATACTATTAAACAAGAAAAAAAAGAAAAGGCAGAAACATTTTCAAATCAGCAGAAAGCAAGAAGCAATTTTGAGACACAAAAATGCCATCTCCTTTTGAAAAAAATCATTTCTAAGTAGAGTGCTTTAAACTTAGTACCTAAATACATTTCAAATTTTCTCATGTCATTACTCGATATTCTGAACAATCTCCGGCTGTATTTAACACATCATGCAAGATAAACTAAACAATTCACTTACATTTTTTCTTGCATTCATAACAGAACAAATATTCAATTTATCCTCAACAAAACCATACATTACTAACAATTAATAAAATAACTTATCACACATTCTCAAATATTGTTTTATTTTTTAAAATCTATATAGTAATGAATTTATTAACATCATTCCGAGTAGATTTTCTATATCTTTCAGATTTAAAATACTAAATGAAACTGACTTATTCCTTTAAATTTTTTAAGTAATTAAATTTATACAGATATATTTCAAATCTCATAATTAAACACGATTAAAGAGTTAAAAAACATAATAGAAAAGTTTATTAA
Organism: Tarsius wallacei; assembly: GCA_963574415.1. Classification (NCBI taxonomy): domain Eukaryota; kingdom Metazoa; phylum Chordata; class Mammalia; order Primates; family Tarsiidae; genus Tarsius; species Tarsius wallacei. The sequence continues at coordinate 13,685 of CAUYQG010076573.1, read as the reverse complement.
ATTTTTCTTGTCTAACATTTATAAAAGTAACAAAAGTAAAGATGCACAGAATTGTAATTATATGTTGAAGCTAAAACTTCAAAAATGCATTTATTGATTTTTTTTACACAGTGCTATATGCAAGAAACTATACCAAATAATATGAGGGACTCAGAGAATTCCCATCTCTACACTCAGGAGTTAACAATTCATCTGGTAAATAAGAGATATACACACAAAAAGACTATCAAAATACAAGCATATAAAAAACACCAACTGAGCTGTAAAGGAAATTCATGCCTCAGTAGCCAGATGAGGGATATGTTAACATGGGCAAGAAAAGTGAGAAAGAGGTAAGGGCACAAAAACTCATAGGTTAGATCACATTGTGAAATTAATTGTAGATTAACAAAGCTGCATTTTTCTTATACACAACGGGCAGACATTAATGGCTTAAATAGGTATGCAATGTAAGAGAAACTGAGCTTTAAAAAACTGGATCAATGTGTGCAATCAACTTAAGGTGGCAAAGAACGGCAGAAGGGAAATCATGAAAAGATAATTGCAGCATTCCAGACATGAGGAGTGGAGAGACTTAAAACAGAAGGATAAAGAGAACATGGTGATTTTACAGAAATAAATGGAGAGGAATCAGAAGACCAAAGATGATTCCAGAATTTTGAATTGAGAGAATACAAAGGAATGCCAGAAACAGAAAATGTATAAAATTCCAAATTTTCATGAAAGAAAAGAAACATTTTTACAAACACTAGGCAACAATAGTAATGTATGTACTTTACACTGGTAGTTAAGTTTCAAGTTTAAATCAGCAGCTTTCTTATTCTCATGTATTAAGATGTCAGAGGTTGAACTGAAAGCCAGTCCAAACATAGAAGTAAAGAGACTGGGTCCTGTAATCCCAGCACATTGGGACGCTGAGGCAAGAGGACTGCCTGAGCCCAGGGGTTCAAGACCAGACTGGGCAACCTGGTGAGACCTTGTCTCTACAATATATCCAAAAATTAGCCGGGTGTGGTAGCGCGCCTGTAGTTTTGGCTACTTGGAAGGCTGAGGCGGAAAGATCGCCTGCGCCCAGCAGATCGACGCTGGGGTGCCATGAGCATGCCACTGCACTCCAGCCTGGGTGACAGTGAGACTCTGATTCAAAAACAAAAAACAAAAAACAAAAACAAAAAGAGCAAGGGTCCAAGAGTCAACACAAATCCGGGCTCCAGACACAGCTCTGGTACTTTTCTATGACCTTAGATAAGTCACTGGACTATTATATGGTTTCTTCAGTCCAAAATGGAAATGATAACTGTAGTTAACTCCTAAGGCTATTGTGAAGATTAAGTTAGATGATGAATACTTAGCAGAATGCCTAGCACATAGTAAGGGCTCAATAAAAGACAGGTAATATCATTAGGATTACCAATTTTTTTCCCTTTATTTTTTTTTTCTTAAGTCAGGGTTCTCACTTTGTCACCCAGCCTGGTGTGCAGTGGTGTAATCACAGCTCACTGTAGCCTCGACCTCCTGGGCAAAGGCGATCCTCCCACCTCAGTTTCCCCAGTAGGTGGGATACAGGTACTACCACGCTCAGCTAATTTTTTTCTTTTTTTGTAGATTTGAGGTCTCGCTATGTTGCCCAGGCTGCTCTCAACCTCCTGGGCTCAAGAAGTCCTCTCGCCTTGGCCTCCTAAAGTGTGGGATTATAGGTGTGAGCCACTGAGCCCAGCTCCTCTATTTTTTAAGGATAACCAAATGATAAGTAGAAAAAGTGACCTGCCTAAGAATATAGACTACCCTTAAAGAAGTTCTTGATTTAACTCAATAAAATTTCTTCCTTCTCAATAAAGTGGTATTTTTGTGAAAACTTAATAAAATTATTTCTATTGTAATTTCAAAATGTAAGAGACATTTTTGCTAGGAAGATGGAAAATTACTGCCTGCTTCTGATTATATGTGCCAGCAAAAGAGTTTATTGGTGCAGATAATCAAAATCAACAAATAATCTAACCAGCTGGACCAGGGCGCAACACTTACTCCCTGAGTCAGGAAAATCTGCCATGGCACCAAGTCCAACAGTTAAAAGAGAAATCTCCTGCCAGAAATGCCATGCTCACACTGGCAGGATAACCCTCTGCCTCACCCAACTAGGTCAGAGCTGCTTCCTTGGCTATATACAGTGGCTCAGGAATGAAAGACCAACACCAGTCATAGGCCAGTTGCACATTACTCACAAAGTACACTATTAACCTGCATATCCACAATGCAGTTTGATGCAGTCATCTTTTGGCTAACTGGGCAAAGGCAGGTCCAGATAGCTTTACACCTTATCAAAAGATACTTCAAGTCATGACCATAACTGCCAGGACAGCTAAAAGTAGAAACTGTTAAAAGAGGTTACCTCAAGAGAATGGTACTATGAATAGGATAAGAAGAAAGGAAGACTTACCACTGTTCACTTATATTCCTCTACACTGCAGGAAGTTTTTCTTTATCATGGACATATGCAACTTTATTTTTATTACTGATTAAATTTTCTTGTTAAAGTAATGCAACTAATTTAAGTCAAATAATACTAAATGTCTCATAAGAAGGAAGAACAGTGCTCATGCTTTACCCCTCACTCATCTCCAAACTGAATCTCCAGTGGAATACACTATCAACTCTTCTAATGTTTATCTTCACATGTTTAAAGGACAAACTTATATTGCTATTTCTTGAATTTGCAATATTAGGCATTATCTATAGACTTTCTATGTTAAGAAAGGTAACAATTTAGGTCAATTTTTTTTTTATGAGTTGGAGTCTCACTCTGTCACCCAGGCTGGAGTGCTGTGGCACACTCACGGTCACCCCAGCGTTGACCTGCTGGGCCTCCGGCGATCCTTCTGCCTCAGCCTTCCAAGTAGCTGGAATGACAGGCACGTGCTGCAACACCTGGCTAATTTTTTTATTTATTGTAGAGATGAGGTCTCGCCAAGTTGACAGTGCTGGTCTCGAATCTGCGGGCTCAGGCAGTTCACTCGTCTCGGCCTCCCAAAGTGCTGGAATTACAGGCTGAGCCACCGAGCCCGGCCCAATTTAGGTCTCTTATATTACCTACCCTACACATCCATCTCATGCTCCCATATAACAATTTCGGTTAAATCACTAGTCAGTAGTTCATTTACATTATAATGAAAAGTGTGTTCACTACTGAGACAAGCATTACTTCCTTTAAATTAATTTTCTTATACATTATCTTATTATTTCTGAAATTAATTGCCAAGATTTTAATAGATTATTTTTCTAGGTAACTGATTTTATTCCCCCAAGTATTCAAACATATCTGGCAAACACCCATCAATAATATTTTTTCAAATAACCAAACACATCAGATAAATTATAAGTTCCTTTAATAAATTTTTTTCCGGGATATATCTTCTTGGTGCTTATGTTGGACCTGGTTCATCTTTCACTTGTGTAAAGCCTTCACCATGCTCCTTTAGAGTTCACTGCTTTCTGGGCCACAAGTCATCCTGTTTTTCAATTTACTTCCTTCTTTTTTTGGTTGAAATATAATCTCCAAGGAACTTTCATAAGGAAAGGTACATGAAAAACACATTTTAAAAATTATTCATATGCCTGAAAATGCTGTTATCATATGCATCTATTCAATAGTTTGGCTGGGTATAAAACTCTATTTTGAAATTAATTTTCACTCAGGATTTTTAAGAGCCTATTCCACTGTATTCAAGATTCTAATATTACAGTTGAAAAGCCTGCCATTCTGATTCCTAATACTTGGTCTATGATTTGCTTTTTTTTTTTTCTTTTCTGTCTGGAAACTTTTATAATGATCTTTTTTTCCTATGCTTTTGAAATTTTACAATGTTGGGTCTTAGAGGAGGACTTTTTAAATTCTTTGTGCTGAGTTTTCAATGAGCCCTTTCCAATACAGAGGCTTGTTTTCTTTAGTTTGAGGACATTTTCTTGTGTGTATGTGTTTTGTTTTTAGAGGTAGGGTCTTGCTTTGACACCCAGGTTGGAGGGCAGGGGCACGACCACAGCTCATTGCAGCCTTGAACTCCTGGGCTCATGAAATCCTCCCGCTGAACTACAGGCACGTGCCATCATGCCAGGATAATTTTTTTTTTTTGAGTTGGAGTTTCACTCCATCACCCAGGCTGGAGTACAGTGGCATGCTCACGGCCACCCCAGCGTTGACCTGCTGGGCTCCAGTGATCCTTCTGCCTCAGTCTTCCAAGTAGCGGGAACTACAGGCACACACTACCACAGTCAGCTAATTTATTTTAAAATTTATTGTAGAGACGAGGTCTCACCATGTTGCCCAAGTTGGTCTTGAACCCGCAGGTTCAGGCAATCCTCTCGCCTTGGCCTCCCAAAGTGCTGGGATTACAGGCTTGAGCCACCACACCCAGACTTTTTTTTTATACACAAGAAGACTCACTCAGTTTTCCAGGCTGGTTTTGAACTACTGGCCTCAAGTGGTCCTCCTGCCTCAGCTTCCCAAAGTGCTATGATTACAGGTGTGAGCCACTGCACCTGGTCTTGTATAACTATATCAAAATATTTTGACGCCTGGCCTTGTCTAACTATATTAAAATATTTTGATGCCACATATTTTAATATCTCCTCTTTTTGGAACCCCTGCACAGGTATTTTTGGTTCTATAGGATTGATTATCTATTTTTCTTAAATTTTCCATCTCTGTCTCCTGATTCATACTTCCGAAAGATTTCCTTTACTTTACCTTCCAAATCTTCTATTAAATTTAAGGGAAAAAAAACTACCATATTTTTCATTTCTGTGAACTATTTCTTGTTTTTTGTTTGTTTGTTTGTTTTTGTTAAGTTGGAGTCTCACTCTGTGGCAGGCTGGAGTGCAGTGGCCTCGACCTGCTGGACGCCTGTGATCCTTCTGCCTCAACCTTTCAAGTAGCCGGAACTACAGGCGCATGCTACCACTCCCAGCTAATTTGTGATTTATTGTAGAGACGAGGTCCCGCCAAGTTGCCTGGCTGGTTTCGAACCCGTGGGCTCAGGCAATCCACTCGCCTGGGCCTCCCAAAGTGCTGGGATTACAGGTTGAGCCACCGGGCTGGTCCTATTTCTTGTTTTAATTGATCTTTTTACATAGTATGCTAATCTAGCTTTATGGATATAGTATCTTATCTCTTTGTTAGACCATATAGCATTTTAAATGTTCTCCTCTGCCTTTTCTGTATTACCTTAGTTTCCTCCAGGTTCCTTTTTTTCTGTTTGTCTGTTTTAAATGCTCTAATATGTTGTAGGCTTTCCTCAAATACACAATAATACTTGGCTATCCTTTTATACTTGAGAATGAGGCAGTTAACAAAAGTGTAGATTTAATAGTTTTGAGGTAATACAATAGCTTAGATTATTGTTCAGCAAATATTCACTCCCATTTCTCTTCTACTAAGAGTGGAATGCATTATCTCTTTCCAATGACTTTGGACTTAGCCATATGATTCATTTGGCCAATGAAATCTGCATGACTATGATGTAAGCAAAAATTATAAATATGTTAACGTGGTTTGGCTTTGCTTCATGTTCTGATGATTCTTCATGCTGCCCCTTCAGCCTAGACCACACAAAGAATACATTTGGAAGAGAAACAAACCCCAACCATAGCCCAAACAATCCACAACCCACAACCTGAAACAGAAACTCCCAGTCAAATGCAGTATAGATCAACCAAATGTTATTTGACCTGCAGACACATAAATGATTGCTTTTGCAAGCCACTGAATTTTGTCAATATAAAATTACTGACTTTAAGGGAATAGGAGTGTTACAACTGTATTTCACGTTAGAATTTTACTTGATCTTTGAAATAATTGCATGAAACACATAGGACAAGTACCCCTGTTTATACATATAAGAAATTGGGGGTCAAAGACATTGAATAATTGTCTAAAGTATATCTAAGCTTTGAACCATATCTTCTGACTTTACTGCCTCCACCATACCACACCACACCACACCAGTGGCTTTCAAACGTTTTTTTAAAACCAAGATCTATAGTAAGAAATCTATTTTACATCACAGTTCAGAAACATATACATTCTTATACACACATGTGTTAAGGTAACAAGCATTTCATGAAACCATATGAATTCTCCCTATGTGTGATGCACTCTCATATTTCTCATTCCTTCTTATTTTCTACCACCACCTTGAAAAATTTTCTAGCCTCATCTATAAAATTGATTTCACAATCCTGCAATTTGTAAAGCTTTCTGTACTTATTTAATTAAAAAACACAACATAAATTAAGTAGAAACAAAGAATTTCATTAAGAGAAATTCTATTATGCATTTCTACTGACTTCTGACTAAGAAAAAAAATCCCCCCAAAAAGAATGCAAAACCCATTTGAAAATTATATATCATCTTAATTTGAAAGGATAAATTTGCCTTGAAAGAAAAGAAGCATACAGAAACTATAATAATTCAGTGGTAGTGATTTATCCTTGCTACTAAACATTATGTAACTTAAAAGTCATTTTGCTCTATTTATTATAGAGTGACTTATTTGTGTAAGAGAAGATGAGAATGGGGAGAAAAAAAATATAGAGAAGTAAGAAGACTGAATTAAAAAGTCCTTCATGTTAAAAGGGTGAACTTGTGGTTTTAAAGCTGACAAATTTTGACAGTGTGAATTTATCACTGAGAAACCAATGGATAAATTCATAGAATATATTTTGAAACGTCGGTAAATACATAATATTGAAAATTGAAACAACAATCTGTCACTTGGGAGAGAGTAATCATCAAAAATCAAGTTTTGTGTGTATAAAAAACCATACCGGCCGGGCTCGGTGGCTCAGCCTATAACTCCAGCACTTTGGGAGGCCGAGGTGAGTGGATTGCCTGAGCCCGCGGGTTCGAGACCCGCCTGGGCAACTTGGCAAGACCTCGTCTCTACAATAAATCAAAAATTAGCCGGTTGTGGTAGCACACGCCTGTAGTTCCAGTTACTTGGAAGGCTGAGGCAGAAGGATTGCCGAAGCCCAGCAGGTGGAGGCTGCGGTGGCCAGGAGCGGCCACTGCACTCCAGTCTGGGCGACAGAGTGAGACTCCAACTCAAAAATAAAATAAAAAAATAAAAATAAAAAATAGAAAAAACCATACCCATTGGAAATTTAGTATTGTCAGTTGATACTTTTAATAACTTATAGATGCTAAGACTGATTTTATCACCTCACTAATTTTTGTCCAGCATGGCACTAACTACCTTTGGATATTTAAGTTTAAGCTAATAAAATAAAGAATTTAGTTTCTCAGTTGCATTCATCATAGTCACATGATGATCACATGGCTACCATCCTGGACAGTGCAGCTATAAAATATTTTCATCATAACAGAAAATTTTATTGCATGGCGCTGGCCTAGAATATGCCATGGCACTTAGCAAAATTTATTTCTAAGACTCACTCTCTTATCTAGACTCTTGAAGAACCAGTTTATGTAAATAAAAGGATATTATAAGTAATAAGTCATTTTAGAAATGTCCAAAAATGATTGTCCTCCTTGCGGTAGCAGACATAGAAGGCTGCTGATACGATTCTAGAAATCTTGCTCATGGTTATCATTGTTGATGGCACATAACATTGATTCAATATGTTTTTACTGGACCTAATGGTAACACTGATACTAGCTATCTTTTTTTTTGAGTTGGAGTCTCACTGTGGCACCCAGGTGGGAGAGCAGTGGCAGCTCTCAGCCACCACAGCCTCGACCTGCTGGGCTCAGCTGATCCTTCAGCCACCCTCCAAGTAGCTGGAACTACAGGTACACACCACCATGCCTGGCTAATTTTTTGATGTACTCTAGAGACAAGGTCTCGCCAAGTTGCCCAGGCTGGTCTCGAATCCCTGGGCTCAGGCAATCCTCTCACCTCTTCCTTCCAAAGTACTAGGATTACAGGTATGAGTCTTCATGCCTGACTACTAGCTATCATTTTTAAGTGCTTACCATATGCCAGGCAATGTCTTAATATTTTGTATTTTAAAATTTTATTTTGTGGGCAACCCCCTTGGGTCCCTTCCCACTGTGGGAGCTTTTCTGTCCTCTCAATAAATTCTGCTTTCTAAAAAAAATTATTTTGTCCTGAATTGTACCCCACATCTTTAAAATAAAAAATAAATGAAATAAATAAAATTTCATTTTGTGTTCATGACAATCTTGCAAAAATAAGTATCTTCCTATTTTACAGATGAGAAGACTAAAGCTCACAGATGTTAAGTAATTTACCAAGATTATACAGTGGTAGTAAACTTTCAAGTTCCATAATCTTTCCACCATACCATATTGCTTTTCTTTTTCTTTTTTTCTTTTTTTTTGAGTTGGAGTCTCACTCTGTCACCCAGACTGGAGTGCAGTGGCAACTCCCGGCCACAGCAGCCTCGACCTGCTGGGATCCGGCGATCCTTCCACCTCAGCCTTCCGAGTAGCTGGAACTACAGGCGCGCACTACCACACCTGGCTAATTTTTGATTTATTGTAGAGATGAGGTCTCGCCAAGTTGCCCAGGCGGGTCTCGAACCTGCGGGCTCAGGCAATCCACTCACCTCAGCCTCCCAAAGCGCGGGATTACAGGCTGAGCCACAGAGCCCGGCTCAGAGTGGAACTTTTTTTTTTTTTTTTTTTTTTTGAGTTGGCGTCTCACTCTGTCGCCCAGACTGGAGTGCAGTGGCCGCTTCCTGCCACCTCAGCCGCAACCTGCTGGGCTCCGGCGATCCTTCCACCTCAGCCTTCCAAGTCAGAGTGGAACTTTTAAAGATGGCAATGTTTTTATGTTCGAAGGTTGATGAGAACAAGAAAGTATTCCAGAGAGATAGAAGAAAGCCCACGCTGAGAGAGAGAAAAGACAGCTGGGAAGGTATGGTTAACCAGAAATTAATGTCTTGGCTAATGCAGAGAAGGAACATTATGGGACAAAATATTGGAAGAGAAGGTGGTGGCCAAATTATGGAGAACTTTATAGCAATGAGGAATTACAAAGGTTTTTAAGACATGATGTGATTAGAGTTGAATTCTAGAAAATATTAGCAAACAGCATGAGGCTGAAGAGAAAGAAGGGTGAACACAGTGACCTAAACTCTTTTTGAGGTCAGCAGGCCAAGGTGACCACATAGTGCGAATTCTCTTTGATGTTCCAGAAAAAAAGATTTGTCATTTCTCTTTCATTCTATGAGATTCTTACAGAGAAAGGAATGAAAATGACTTAACTCCAAAAAGCAGCTTGCACTGACTTAAAGTAAGGAGTCTGTCAGAAGAACTTATGCTAAGCACAGAAAAATATACAATTTAAACTCATTTGATCTCACTTCCACCTAATAAGACCTCAACTCACTTCCTCTAGTTGCTGTTGAGCATTTGTCAGATCTTCGAAAACTAAACAATGTACAGAGAATTGTGAGGTTTTAGCCAAAACAGTCCTCCAAGTGAAAGGTAGTGACAATAAAAGCAGTCTGAATTTTCTCCCTTATATTTCATCTTCTTGGGGTTCTTCACATGTAGAGAGAGCTGTAGAGGGTCTCTGAAGGTCTCTGCTGTTCAAACCTAGGAGGAATTTGTAGCTTAGTTTACAAAATAGACACAAGATTTCCTCATCTGTTCACATTGGAATGACTGAGACCGTGTGCATCTTCCTGTTGTAAACAACTAGGCCAGGTGTGGCGGCTCATACCTGTAATTTCAGCACTTTGGGAGGCTGAGGTAAGAGATCACTTGAGCTCAGGAGTTTGAGGTTAACCTGCAACACAGCAAGACCTCATATCGCTACACACACACACACACACACACACACACACACACATACACACACACACAAAGCTGAGCATGGTGGTGCATGCCTGTAGTCCTGTCCCAGCTACATGGGAGGCTGAGACAAAAGGTCATCTGAGCCCTGGAGGTCAAAGATGCAGTAAGCTGTGATTGTGCCACTGAACTTCAGTCTGGGTGACAGAATGAGACTCTGACTCAAAAACCAAAAAACTCTAAAAAACTGGAAACACACACACAGCAATAGTTTTTGTACATTGGAAAATAGGTAGCACAGGACTATAGTCCCAACAGAAAGGAAACAAATAAGGTGAGCCCCAAAACTGCCCCAGCTTTTTACCTGGAGATACTTTCTGGACATTAACACAGGTGGGTGATCCCGAGAGAATACGACAGTTTTTCCGAGTGAAACAAACAGAAAACAGAATTTGGGAAGGCAGAGGTAACCAGAATTTCTGGAGCAGTGTGCTGGAGGTAAAGGGGTTGCATAAAAAAAAAGGAGTCCAGAAATCTGTGTGGGTGTCCACTACATCTGTTTCTCAATACTAAGCTTCACGGCACAGAGTGAAACTCTACCAGACCTGGTAAAGCACAACCAAGGAACAGTGGACTGAACAGCTGCCACAGCTCACAGTCTAAAACAAGTCTGAGTTCTGACCAACCAGAGCATAAAGTCTTCATGGAACCCCCAGAGCTTTCAGTGGAGACTCCAGAGGGGTCCTGACTTAATGGAGCTAAACCAGTGCTAGTTTAAGGACTTCTCTAAACTTGTCCTCATAAAGCTTACAAATAAAACTTGAAAGGAGCAATCCAACCCACAAGGAACTTAACTGTCTACCAGAGCAAAATGCAACATCCCCAACACTTTTTAAATGAATATGATAAAATATAAATATATACATTATCACACAGACTGTAAATCAAGATGTCCAGCATCCAATCAGAAACTACTAGACATGGGGAGACCCAGAAATATGTGATACATACCAGGAGAAAAATCACTCAATAGAAATAGTCACAGAAATGACAGAAATGATGGAATTAGTAGACAAGAACTTGTAGAACAATTAGCATAAAAATGCCAAGAATTCAAAAAAGCATATGAGGAAAAAAGATAAGACATATATAAGAAACAAATGATACTTTTAGAAATAAAAATAGGCCAGGTGCGGTAGCTCAGCTTATAATCCCAGCACTTTGGGAGGCAGAGGTGAGAGAATTACCTAAACCTGCGGGTTTCAGACCAGTCTGACGAGACCTCATCTCTACAATAAATAAAAAAATTAGCTGGGTGTGGTGGTGTGTGCCTGTAGTTCCAGCTACTTGGAAGGCTGAGATGGAAGGATCACCTGAGCCCAGCATGTCAAGCCTGCAGTGGCTGGGAGCATGCCACTGCCCTCCAGTCTGGGCGACAGAGTGAGGTTCCAACTCAAAAAAAAAAAAAGAAAAGAAACAAAAAGAAATAAAAATAAAAAATAAAATAAAAAATTGACTGGATGAGAGTAACAGAAGTTTAGACTCTACAAAAAAAAAAGATTAGTGAACTTGAATATATAACAATAGAAACTATCCAACATGAGTTATGTTTCTACCTTAAGAATCTAGAAATAAATAAGTAAATAAACAAATTTGACCCAAATAAGTACCTAGAAAAAAAAAACGAAGAGCAGAAAATTATATTTATTTCAGTGAAATAGTTAAATTAGAAAAGACCCCAAACTCCAAAACCTTATTATTTGAAAAGACAAAAATTACTTTTTAATTTAATTTAATTTAATTTAATTATTATTATTTTTTTGAGTTGGAGTCTCACTCTGTCGCCCACCGCAGCCTCAACCTGCTGGGCTCTGGCGATCCTTCCGTCTCAGCCTTCCAAGTAGCTGGAACTACAGGCGTGCGCTACTATGCCCAGCTAACTTTTTTTTGTAGATATGAGGTCTCGCCAAGTTGCCCAGGCGGGTCTCGAACCCGCGGGCTCAGGCATTCCACTCACCTCCGCCTCCCAAGGCAAGGGATTACAGGCTGAGCCACCGAGCCCGGCTAAAAAATTACTTTTTTAGATATACTTATCTCAAGAAATAAAACAGAAGACATAAATGACCAATATCAGAAATGAGAGCGGACATATCGCTACACATACTCCTATATTAGAAAACAAAACAGACATATTTTCCTGCTTGGTGATGAAGGTGAGGTGATGGAGGCGAGGTAAGAAACCCAAGAAATGGAGTTTGGAATAGAGAGAAAAAAGATAAGACAGATTATTCAGTTGGTCCATGTAGTTGATACTATGGATAGAAAGATTGGAATTAAGACCAGCTTGAGAGATGGGGGACAGGTGGGGAGATGTTTGTCAAAGAATACAAAATTTTAGTTAGATAGGAGGTAAAAGTTCAAGAGATCTATCAGACAACATGGTTACTATAGTTAATAACCATGTATTGTATCCTTGAGAATTACTAAAAGAGTAGATTTTAAGTGGTTTTACTACACATGCACACACACGCAAGTATGTGAAAGAATGCATATAATTAGCTCAATTTAGTCATTCTATAATGTATACATATTTCAAACAAAAGGTTTTACACAATAAATATATAAATTATTTTTGTCAGTTAAAAAAATGAATTATATATGTCACCATGCATAGTGGCTCATGCCTGTAATCCCAGCACTTTGGGAAGCGGAGGCTAGAGGATTACTTGAGCCCAGGGGTTTGGTTTGAGACCAGCCCAGGCAGTTTGGCAAGACCTCAGCTCTACAAAAATAAATAAAAAAAATTAGCCAGACATGGTGGTGCACGTTTTGTAGTTCCAGCTACCTGGAAGACTGAGGCAGAAGGATCACCTAAGCCCAGCAGATTGAGGCTACGGTAGCCATGACCATGCCACTGTACTCCAGCCTGGGTGACAAAGTGAGACTCCAACTCAAAAAAAATATATGTATGTATATATATTTTTTAAAAGACCAGTCAAGCCGGGCATGGTAGCGTGCGCCTGTAGTTCTGGCTACTTGGAAGGCTGAGGCAGAAGGATCTCCGGAGCCCAGCAGGTCGAGGCTGTGGTGGCCGGGAGTGTGCCCCTGATATGACTACTAGAGTACTTATGTTGTATTCAGTTCTGAATCTTTCAACTTAAGCTATTGAGGAAAGCCACACCCTTTGGGTAGGTCTGGTGTCAAGGTGAGTGGTAGTTCTTTGGGACGAGAAAAACCCTCTTGGATCTTAGGTAGAAAACAGGAAGACAGGCCTTTAACATATGTTAGAGTAGAAAAAGGACTCCCTGATTTCTTTCTCTCATGTTTTGCTCCTGAGTCTAAGCACTGAGGACCCCAGAGGCCTGTCGGGCTGTATCTGGAGTGATGTTCTGGTGTTCTCTGCCTCCATGTGGAAACAGGGTTGAAAGTAGAAAGTAGCCGGGCTTGGTGGCTCAGCCTGTAATCCCGTGCTTTGGGAGGCTGAGGTGAATGGATTGCCTGAGCCCATGGGTTCAAGACCCACCTGGGCAACTTGGCGAGACCTCATCTCTACAAAAAAAAGTTAGCTGGGCATAGTAGCGCACGCCTGCAGTTCCAGCTACTTGGAAGGCTGAGCCAGAAGGATCGCCGGAGCCCAGCAGGTTGAGGCTGCAGTGGCTGGGAGCGTGCCACTGCCCTCCAGTCTGGATGATAGAATGAGACTCCAACTCAAAAAAAAAAAAAAAGTAGAAAGGATAAATGACACTGGTGACTACTAGCTAAAGTTACCTATAAAGTTTAAACTCTACCTTGTGTAACCCATGTAAAAGCTTTAACTCACATTGTCTAGTCATGCAGCTGTGCTGTCTCTCAAGAATAGTCTGATAGGAATCAATGGCTTCCAAAATCATTCAAGGGGACACAAGTCTAA
>CAUYQG010076569.1:0-17872 GCA_963574415.1 Tarsius wallacei | reverse complement strand
CCTCGACCTGCTGGGCTCCGGCGATCCTTCCACCTCAGCCTTCCGAGTAGCCGGAACTACAGGCGCGCGCTACCACGCCCGGCTGATTTTTTGATTTATTGTAGAGATGAGGTCTCGCCAAGTTGCCCAGGCGGGTCGCGGACTCAGGCAATCCACTCACTCCAGCCTCCCAAGGCGCGGGATTACAGGCTGAGCCACCAAGCCCGACTAACCAGGTTTTTATTATAATTTAGAGTCATACTAATTGGGTACGCACTCATCATACATGGTATGGTAAAGCTGGAGCCTCCACAGAAGGAAACAGGAAAAGGGCCCGGAGTGAAGAAGTGTATTATGCTTACAGATCCCCTGGAGGGGTCATGGCATATTGCTGGGTCACAGGAGAAAAAACATCAGGGTGGTCAGGAGGCAGAAGACGAGAGTGAGGGTGGGCCTAGACAGCCTTGTCCATTATTAGAGTTTCCTTGGGAAGTGCAAGACAGAGCAGAGGAAGCAATTTTGGACTGGCTCCTTTAAATAATGTCGGCAGGCTCTGGGTTATAGAGGTGATGGCTCCTTACCTGGGGCCTGGCCCTGGGAAGGTCAAGGCAGAGGAGTAGTGTCTTCTGGGTATCTGGGCCAGATAGAGCAGGGGTAGCCCTGGGTTGGTTGGTTTGCATATCAAAGACTTGCTCTCAGTTGAACCCTTTGCGGTTTCTAAGAATTGGCTAGACCCCAGAGGGGCAGTCTCTCCCAACCACAACATAATACAGAATATATAGTAAACTTTAAAATGTATGCAGTACACTTTTTTCAGTCTGTTAAAAGGTAAGTTTCCCCAGATCCAGCCCACTATGCCATCAAAATCCCCAGAATCTACCTTTTCCACCCAATATGTATCTTAGAGGCTTCTTCTGTGTCCACCTATATATTAATCTTTTTATTGGCTGCCTAGTATTCTGTTTTTTGGAGGCATCTTAATTTAACCAATTATTTTTTGATGGCTATTGAGATGGTTAGTAAAGTTTTTTTGTGGTTTTGTTTTGCTTTTATTTTTTATTTTATTTTATGTATTTATTTATTTATTTTTTTTTTTTGAGTTGGCGTCTCACTCCGTCGCCCAGACTGGAGTGCAGTGGCCGCTTCCGGCCACCGCAGCCTCGACCTGCTGGGCTCCGGCGATCCTTCCGCCTCAGCTTTCCAAGTAGCTGGGACTACAGGCGCACGCTACCACGCCTGGCTAATTTTTTTTATTTATTGTAGAGATGAGGTTTCGCCTGCCCAGGTGGGTCTCGAGCCCGCGGGCTCAGGTAATCCACTCACCTCAGCCTCCCAAGGCGCGGGATTACAGGCTGAGCCACCGAGCCTGGCTTGTTTTGCTTTTACAAAAATGATGCTACAATAAGCATTCTTGTAAAAAATAGTTTACTTTTAGGAATATGTATGTAGAATAAATCCTACCAATGGAATTGCTGGGCCAGTAGGTATGTTCATTTTTTATTTTAAACATGTCTGAAATTTCTCTCCAGAAAGGACTCACAATTTACAACCCTCCCAGTAATTTGTAAGAGGTCTGTTTTCTTACTTCCTTGCAAACCCAGAAGAATACCTTATATAGAATTCTCTTTAAACAAATCTTTTTTAGAAATTACCTTGTGTTCTTCTAAATCCTTCTTAAATGATTTAGCAAGATGGGAATGTTTTACACATTTGCATTTTCTTTTTTGTTGTTGTTGTTTTGTTTTTAAATAATCCTTTTATTTTGAAATACTTTTAGGTTTACAAAAAAGTGGCAGAGGTAACACAGAGTTCCCACATACCTTTCCCATTTTTAACATCTTCCCTAAAGCATAGCACATTTGCCAAAACTAGGAAATTTAACATTGGTACGTTACTAACTCAAGACTTTTGGATTTCATCAGTTTTTCGGCCTATGTTCTTTTGCTGTACCAGGATCCAGTCCAGGATACCACACTGAATTTAGGACATTTTTTATTTTTATAAAAGCTTTTTTCTTCCTCCTTAATGTTACAGTACTTCAGCATTCTTCTCAAATGACCTTTGGGAGGGGAAGAAATCCCTTACATTTGAGTTGTTTTTGTTTTGCTCTTTAGAGATGGGATCTTTCTCTATCACCCAGACTGGAGTTCAGTGATACCATCATAGCTCACTGCAACCTCAACCTCCTGGGCTCAAGTGTTTTTCCTGCCTCAGCCTCCTGTATAGCTGGGAATACAGGAGACAGCCACCATGGCCTGGCTTGTTTTATTTTTAATGTTGCTTATTATGCCCCCACCCCCACTTCCAGAAGGAAATTGACATAGATTTCAGTAAGCTCACAGGCACAGTAAGACCAAACAATAACACAAGGTCAAGATCAGTACTAGAAAGAAAAAGAGGAGTGAAGAGAGAATTGGCAGGGAGAACTGCAGCCAAGGCACATCTGGCATTTGAGTACTTCCATTAACCAGGGCCAAGTGGTACAGATAGAATTGGTTGCATTACATCCCTCATCTGGTGT
This sequence comes from Tarsius wallacei, assembly GCA_963574415.1. NCBI lineage: Eukaryota > Metazoa > Chordata > Mammalia > Primates > Tarsiidae > Tarsius > Tarsius wallacei. Next base: position 15,372 of record CAUYQG010076569.1, on the reverse strand, counting down.
TAGGTAGCATGCAAATTCGTTCAAAATTTAAAAATGTAATTTTATTCTCTGCCTATTCCTCAAAGAGTTTGTTTTAGATGCATTTGTGCAAGGAGTTCTTAAAGTAAGGTAAACAGTGTTCTCTAAAGAAGTGCTTACTAAGACTTAATTCACCTAATCGTGTTCCCTGCCTACCCTTTGTGTAGTGCTTCTCTTTGGCTACTTGTGTCATATTTCTCCCTCATGGTCAGTGTTTGAACTTGAATGTGTGTGGGGAGTCCTGTTTTGGCAGCCACAGGGAATATCTTCAGTTGGGAGTCTAATTCGGGTGTCTTGCTTAGGGGTTCTGTTTTCTCCTCCCACTTGCCAGAGAAGTAGAAACAAGAAGTAGAAACAGTGCTGGCTTCTGAGGTTTTTACCCAACCTTGAAAACAGACAAACAGACCACATCCTCCGTCCTGTCCTCCAGGTGAAATGGTGCGGCAGGCCCGGGTCCTGGCCCAGGCCACATCAGACCTCGTCAACGCCATGAGGTCAGATGCAGAAGCTGAAATCGACATGGAGAATTCAAAGAAGCTCTTGGCAGCAGCAAAACTCTTGGCCGACTCTACCGCTCGTATGGTGGAAGCTGCGAAGGTATTCCACTGGGTTTGTTTGTTTGAAAAGTGAACACTTGCTAAGTGTTAGGATTTGGAAGGTACCTTCAAGATAGAGGATGGATAGCCACGTGTGCATTTTTTGTTTGTTTCAAATCAATGTGGCATATGACATCTAACCCTGTTCAAGTGGTAAAGAGAGTCATAGAACATCTGAATGAAACTGAGGGACATCATGACTGTTGGCTACATTGAACGTGGTGATTAATTTAAACTTAAGATTTTCAATAGTAAATTCACCCAAACCTGAAGCCCTATGTTACCTTACCCTCAACTAAATTTTGCATAGTGTTGTTTCTTGCTTCAGCATTTTTCAAATCGCAGTAGCAATTGTAAATATATAAAAGTATAGCGTTAAGAGTTAGCTTTGTGCTTTTTTTTTATTTTGAGTCAGAGTCACACTTTGTTGACCAGGCTGGAGAGCAGTGGCATGCTCACAGCCACTGCAGCCTTGACCTGCAGTGCTCAGGTGATCCTTCCGCCTCAGCCTTCCAAGTAACTGGAACCACAGGCATGCGCTACCACACCCAGCTAATTTTTTGATTTATTGTAGAGACAAGGTCTCACCAAGTTGCCCAGGCTGGTCTCGAACCCCTGGGCTCAGGCAGTTCTCTCACCTCCATCTCCCAAAGTGCTGGGATTACAGGCATGAACCACTGTGCCCAACTAGCTTTGTACTTTTTGACAGCTATGCTAAAGCATAATGCTTCTAAAAGCTAGTGATCCTTAACCAGGAACCTGTTTCACAGCACACTGTGAAACATATCAAACTGCGCATGCCTTGGTTTCACTCCCCCCCCCAAAATTTAGATTTACAAGGTCACTGGTGGGACCCTGTATACATGTGTGTGCATGTGTGTGTGTGTGTGCATGTGTGTATGTGTGTGTTTAAGTTCCACAGAATATTCTGATGTTTACCTCAGAGTAAGAGGTAAGAACTGTTTTAAGTGGATACGGCTGTGGTTTTTTGTGTTTCTTTTTTTATGCATCTAGCACACATTTCTTGTGGATTTAATAGAAAATGCAGATAAATATAACAAAAGAAAATAAAAATTGCATTCAATTTTATGCTCCTAAGATAATATTTTTAATGTATTTCTGTGCATATAAGACGCATTAAGCATCGCCACATCTTATCCTATCTCCCTGACCTTTGGCAGAGTAGCAGTGTTTGTCAACCCTGTATGTGAATTACTTCATTTAAAATGTATTGACATGCGGTGAGCCATGCAGAAGACCTGTCTTGGCTGAACTTGCCATCGTGTTGCCTGAGGGACTGGGAATTCTTAGAGACACCTCGTTGGCCAGGTTGAAGGAGAGACCAAGGAGGGGCAGGGTCTGGACTCCCTTCTTTTGTCTCCTGGTACCTGTTTCGGCCAAGAAGTTCTGCCTTTAACCACCCTCCTTTAAGTGGTTAAAAAATCTATTAGAGTTTATAATATATATAGCATGTGTTAGGATTTTGTATAGTAGTTAATGCTTTTCAAGGTTTCGCTAGTTCCCAACCCCCCCCCCCAAGTTTACACAGAACTATTTCAAGCAAACCCCTCATGTTCACAGAAAGTGACTTGCTAGGCTGGAAAGAACTGTAGGGAAAAATCTACTCAATTCCTTATCTTATAAAGGAAAAAAATTAATATTAAAAAAGATTAAGCCCAGTGTCACATAACAGGGCTGAGCCAAACTGCTGTGCACATTTGTTTTTCTTGCTGTTACTGTTCACCAGGCCAATTCACTGAATTTACCAGGTTACCAAAAACTTGTGTCTTCTAAGTATTTAAGTGATTTTTGGTATTTTTATTAAGTGAGACAGCGTTGCATGTATCTGTAAATTATTTTAATCTGTAGTTAAATGTCATCATTTTGTCTTCATAGTAGTATTTTAATTTGCTGAATCTTGTTGAAAGGTAAAGAATGTTCAATGGTTAGACTTACAAAGAATATGTTTACTGTGCGGAAAAAGTCTTTCATAGCTAGTAACTGAGATTTCAGGCCAAGATTAGTGCACAGATCTGACACATTGTCATTTAAAAAAGACATTGCTGAGCTAGAATCCGCAGCACCCATGTCCATGTGAAGTGCAGAAATGTTGCTTTTCAGTTGTTCAAAATATAGAATTAATGCTGGTATACCACTTGAGGCCTCAATAAAAGAGTGGCTTAAAACATACCTAATGACCAGAAAAAATAGAGAGACTCACAAACTTGCCAAAGAATACAAAAGTAACCCAAAGGATCCTTTGACACGGGGCATACAGAAATAAAAATTTTTAATCATTAGAAATACAAAATCAAGGCTATAAGAGTTAATGTTTGAAAGAATAAAAGATTCTATTCAAGCAGACTGCCAAAGCAGTTCTGGCACAGATATTAAAACTACTCCATCCAGGATAAATTTGCTATATAACCTTTTTTTTTTTTTTTTTTTGAGTTGGAGTCCCACTCTGTCGCCCAGACTGGAGTGCAGTGGCCGCTCCCGGCCACCGCAGCCTCGACCTGCTGGGCTCCAGTGATCCTTCCACCTCAGCCTTCCAAGTAGCTGAAACTACAGGCACGCACTACCACGCCCAGCTAATTTTTTTGATTTATTGTAGAGATGAGGTCTCGGAAAGTTGCCCAGGCAGGTCTCGAACCCGCGGGCTTAGGCAATCCACTCACCTCGGCCTCCCAAAGCACGGGATTACAGGCTGAGCCACTGAGCCCGGCTGCTATATAACCTTTTATAAATAGTTTAAAAAGAAAAAAAAAAGCAGGGCCTTATAATTTAGTAAATTTGGCAATTGACCATTTGGAATATCTAGCTGTTCAGAAAATTGATTTTTGATAAACTGACATGACTTAAAGTGTTCATAGGAGCTCATTGATCTGTATACATCAAGTACATTTTACAGAATATCCAGGCCTATGAGAGACATGTTGATTGCTGCTGGGAGAGGAAGGCTGGATGTACCTTAAGCCTGTGTTGAATTATTATATCCTCCCCTACATTGACTGTCTCTCCCTACTTCAGAATCCCACCCATCTATAGAAAGTCCATTTAGATTTCTAAGACACATTTCAACTAAAACAACACAGTAGAAGGGCCGTGGGGCTGGACAAGAAAAGTATGATGACAGGCTGTGCATGATACCTTCCTCTTCTCATTCCAGATTCAGGCATCAGATTCTCTCATTAATTCAGTGCAGTTGGGTACCACCTCTACTCAGCTGTACTTTCCTACTCCAGCTTTCCAGGAATGTGATTTCTAGGCATGGTCTTTCTTTAACATTTCCTTACTGTCCTTTTGAATGGCATTCCCACGCCTCTCCCCGCCTCCTTCCACTCCCACCTATGAGTTTATACTGGATTTTTTGCCCTTCACATTTGCTGGTGAGATTGTTTCTGCAGTGATGTGAAGACATGTATCATTACTGTGTCTGTTGTGCCAATGAAAATAAAATTCCCCATGAGAGAGAATGGGGGAGGGGAGATTTAGCTTAATATCTTTTAAACTGTGGGTTTCTGACTGCAAGTTAATTTGTATGGACAACCAAGGCTGTGGTCTCAAGTATTTAATTATTACCTTGGATTTCTAACTGTTTAGCCATGCCGTTTTGAAACATCCCCTGGTGGACATTTTTGTTGCAAAATGAAGGATCTTCATCATAAAGTTATCGCTTGCAGCATTTGGCAGTCCTTCCAAATACTTTCTATTACCAAGAAAAAGTAGTTTTGAAAGCATGAGTTCAGTGACTGTGCCCTTGGACCACTTGAAATCTTTATTTTCACCTTTGCAGGGGGCCGCAGCCAATCCAGAAAATGAGGACCAGCAGCAAAGGCTGAGAGAAGCTGCAGAAGGTCTCCGAGTAGCAACCAATGCCGCTGCCCAGAATGCCATTAAGAAAAAAATCGTCAACCGACTGGAGGTCAGGAAGGAAACTGGCTTTCTGGGATGCTCATTTTAGATTACAAAGAGTTATTTGGAAAAAAAATAGTTGAGTTAATAAGGTGGTGCCCCTATGTGAGAAAAGAAAGCATAAATTAAAGTGTAATCTCATAAAGAAAGCATAATCAAGGTTAACAGCATTGATGGTTTAGGTACTATAAAGGCATTGACACAGATGGAAAAATGGCTTCCTTCTTGGGTTTAATGTTTAGGAACAGAATGTAGACTATTTTTTCAGAAGGAGCCAAGATTTTTTTTTTTCTAGCATTAATAAGGGATGTACACATTCAGAAAGAACCTTTTGCTGAAAATGTTATTTTGTTGGAGGTAATGATGTTTTCAGGGCTTCCCATAGGAAATATTGACTCTGGAAGATAGGAAATGGAGAGCAAACTTGGGTGGGGAGGTGTGGAAGGGAGTACGAAGTAGTATTTTTGTCATTCTTTTGGAATATTTGTTCTGGAAAAAAGCTGAAAATAGTAATAGTCACAAACTACGTAAGAAAAGAATTCTCTTACATGTATGTACAGGATATGCTTGTGTTAGCATTTGAATGGGGAGGAGTTGGAAGCCGAGAACCGGCTTATCTAGTGAGAATCCTTCCATGTACATCTGCCGGGTTCTGGAAGAAGATGAATTTTGTTGTTCTTGAAAGAGACAAGGAGGCAAACATGATGAAGTGCCCCGGTGGGACAGTGTTTGCATTTTTGGGCCAAAACTACTGAGCATTGTTAGAGGCCATTCATGGGCACCGAGTTCATGCTTGACACCCAACAGTCTGTGCCTCTTATTCTAAAACACTTAGTCTCGGTGCAGTGTATCAGTGTCATCAGAGTCTTGGAATTGTCCCTGGTTTTTCTGAGAAAGAAAACATCAGGACCTGAGCTTCCAAGCATTCCTGTCATTACCACTTGCCCCAGGGAATGTCAGCCCTAGAAATCTAGCAGATTGTCATGAGGTTCGGATCGTCCGTGGTTTGAAAAGCCAGAGTCTGTTCTTGGAGTTCCTCTCGTGCAGCAAACCTATGTGAGCCCCATGGTGGCATGTAGAACGTGCATGTGTGTCTGTTTGCACATGCAAATCCTGACTCACCTGGGTCACTCTCCTCTGCAGGTTGCAGCCAAGCAGGCAGCAGCAGCGGCCACACAGACCATCGCCGCCTCTCAGAACGCAGCCGTTTCCAACAAGAACCCCGCGGCCCAGCAGCAGCTGGTTCAGAGCTGCAAGGTGAGGTTCTGGTGCATCGAGAGCCAGGTCTACTGCAGATGGCCTTGATAGCGTTAAAATGCTACATGCCCTGGTAATTCAGTTAAAACAAATTACCCAGGCCCCTAATCCAGTTTCCTCCGGCTCCCATGCTCCAGGTGTACATACACACGTCTGGTTTTTGTCCATTAAGTGGATGGCCTGTGTTTGGAGGAGAATTTTTTTTTTCCCAGCTGTGTCTACATCTTTTTCTTTTTGAGAGACTGAATCAAAGAGCATCAATGGTAAGGCCATTTTAGGACTCTGTAAAAAGTAATGGAGCGTTGAATTTCCAAAGTGTCTCTCTTTGAGAGGCGGGCCTTGCATTCAACCTTTGCTCACTGTAGTAGGGTTGATTTCCTGCTTTCTACTAATTCCACTTCAAGGATCTGTTTCATCCTGTTTGTCGTCTGTGACATTGCACTTTGGTGCTTTCTGTGGTTGCCCATTCGTCTCTGTTCTGACACCTGAACCTTGATGCTAAGCTGAGGCTGGCTTACTTCAAAGGGCACAGTAAACATCCTTGCTGCCTTCCCTGAGGACCCAGGGAGTTGACTCTCCCAGGACACCTCTGAATGGTGGCAGACACAAAATCCAGCTGTGGAGCCGCTGCCCACATGTGAGCAGCACGACTGGCGTGTCCTGAATAGTGTTTGCTGTTCACCATGGGAACTGGGTGCAAGGCATGTCTGCCTGTGCTTAAGGTCTGAGGGCTAACTGCCCTCTCGCCTTCTTCCAATCTCCTCTGTAAAGTAATGATACACACATAAGGGGTTTTGCTGCTTCTACTTCAGAAATGACTTTACTTCTGAGGGAAAGCCACCTGGAGCCCTCTGTTCCTGATTCCGCGTTCTCCAAGGTCAACCCTGCTGTTGAAGGCCAAGTGTGCTCTCATAGAAAAAGCCTCTGGAAGGCTGAGGCGGAAGGATCGCCTGAGCCCATCAGGTCAAGGCTGCCGTAGCTGTGAGCGTGCCACTGCACTTCAGCTTGGGTGGCAGAGTGAGACTCCAACTCAAAAAAAAAGAAAAAGTCTCTGCACTACAGGAGGCTCCTAGGCCCAGTGTCCTGGGTCCTGCATGGTTGGAGGAGAGGTCTTGCTGAGAGTGAGGCTCCTGCCCTGGGAGAGTTTGTTTCCCACTGGGGCCTCAGCTCAGTGGCCAGCAGGGCTGGCTATATAGCATTCCCCCTCCCCAGGGAGCAGGGGCTACTCATGTCTGGGGAGATGCCACAGGATGAGTGAGCCCTCCCACCCTTCCTTTGCAAAGAAGCTGAAGATACTAGGTCTTGGCGTGTCACTGCCAGGAAATAAGATGATTGAGATGGAGAGGGGAGAGTGAACCAGATTCCTGGAACCACCAGTGCTGAAGGGGACCTGGGGAGAATTCTATGGAAAGACTTTTTTAACCCTTTCTGGAAAAAAAAAAAGTGTCACTCGACCAGTATGTACTAGGTGCCTTTATCAGCAGTGACAGCCACAGTGCTGTGACCTCTGAGAGCCTGATTAGTCAGATGGCGTGTGGGCACAGATGGAAAATGCGGACTGATCACAGAAAAGAAAAGGGCTCGTCTCCTGAGGAGGCACCAGAGGAGACGTCACTTCACAGCATCCTGCCTTGTGGAATGCTGCTCTCTCTCCTCTACCCTGGCTTTGGTTTTCCAGTTTGAGAAATAAGAAGTGCTCCTTGAGAAAAAAGGATCATGACAACAGGACACCATGCACAGAGTGTGTGCCTGAAAAGTGAGAGACCAGAACACTGACAGATACTGGGAGCCGAGTATTTCTCTCATCTTCTTCTGATCATGGGACCATGGGACTTCAGTTTATCCACCTGAATTGTGTAGATTCTTTGATTGTCAATTTGCAACCCCAGTGAGCCAAGAGGATGTGAGTTGCAACTAGAGAAATCCTTTCAAAACCTCATTATAGAGAATCATCCTCTGAGGAATGCACTGAGACCTTCAGGACCACAGGGTAGCACGTATGTAGAGAAAGGCACCCAGAAAATGAGATTTCATGTTGGTCAGGACCTGGCTGGCTCAGTGTGCTGTGTCAGTCCCAGGCCTGGGACTGGCATCCCCTGGAAGTGCATGACACATCCAAAAGGCACATCACCCAAGTCACTTTCTTTTTTTTTTTTTTTTTTTTTTAGTTGGAGTCTCACTCTGTCGCCCAGACTGGAGTGCAGTGGCCGCTCCTGGCCACCGCAGCCTCGACCTGCTGGGCTCCGGCGATCCTTCCGCCTCAGCCTTCCGAGTAGCTACCATGCCCGGCTGATTTTTTGATTTATTGTAGAGATGAGGTCTCGCTTGCCCAGGCGGGTCTCGAACCTGCGGGCTCAGGCAATCCACTCACCTCAGCCTCCCAAAGTTGCGGGATTACAGGCTGAGCCACCGAGCCCGGCTCCAAGTCACTTTCTAATAACCTCTTTGGCTCATTCTACCCTTCCAGCTGCGCTTAGTTTTTATTTTCCTTCCATCTGCAGGCAGTGGCTGACCACATCCCTCAGCTGGTCCAGGGAGTGAGAGGGAGCCAGGCTCAAGCAGAAGACCTCAGTGCCCAGCTGGCTCTCATCATCTCCAGCCAGAACTTCCTCCAGGTAACACAGACATGGTCACCTTGAGCATACTCATAGCCCCCTGCTGGACAGGGGCTACCCTTAGAGGAGAGGAATTAACAAATTCCATATCCTTGGCTAAGTCTTGCAGTAGGCAGGCCTTGAAGGCTGCCTCTTTACATTCCCGGTTTCAGAAGAGGTGGGTTCGGCTTGGCAATGTGAAATGCACGATTGCAAGGAATTTGCCTTGGGGAGAAGGCACATGGCCCGTTCTCAGGAGTATTGTTTTTATTTATCTCCTAAGAGAGAAAACATGTAAGAAGTTGCAAGTTATGATGAACAGCCTAGGACTAGGCATTGCTTTAGATTTCCTGGTTTCCAGAGAGCCTAATGCTACGAAGTCCAACAATTATGTTCATGAACTCATCCTAGAAAAAATGCTCCATACCTCATTGCCGAATATCACTACAGTCATCTTCGAAGTCCTCCCCTTGGGAAACTATGCACCGATGCCAGTGCCTAGGCCAACCCGTCAAAGCAGTTTTGGAACTCTTTGGAACTCTAGAGTAGCCATCAGAGCCGTTGTCGTGTTACCCTGGATGTCCTGAATGTCATCACATGTCTTCCTTTCAATGTTTCCTTTATCTTCAGGTAAAGGAAAAAGTCATTGGGGGCCAGATCAGGCGAGTAGGGAGGGTGTTCCAATATAGTTGTTTGTACAGTGGTGCCGATGTAAGTGCGTGAACTTAATTGTCAGACCTCCGCAAATAACAACAACAGCCCTGATGGCCATTCCAGAAAAAGAGTTCCAAACTTGCTTTGATGGGTGGACTAGGCACTGGCAATGGTGCATAGCTTCCCAAGGGGAGGACTTCGAAGGTGACCGTAGTGATATTCAACCATGAGGTACGCAGCACTTTTTCTAGGATGGTTCGCGAGCTTCATTGTCAGACCTCATGTATTCACAGACTGGTAAAAAGGAAAGGGTAAGCTCATCTTCTCCAAAGATGTGATCAGTTTTTGTGGCAATGATATAGCTAGTCAGTCTTTTTAGGGGTAAGGGATAGATTCATTTTAAGAGAAATTGACTACGTGGAAATATTAAGTTGTAGGAGAACACCTTTTTTTGCCTCCTATATTTAAATCTCTATTTGCTCAGCACTTTCTCTCTACTTGGATCTGATAAGCAATTGATAAGATAGTTCCAGTCCTCATCATTTTCTAGTCAGCCAGTAGTTGTAAGACTCAGTGATATTTCTGTGTGGTTCATTTTTCCAGTACTTTAACTCCAATATGCAGAGATAAAATGAGCATCTTAATGTATTTCCTCGAGTTTTAACTACATCTGAGGGAAGCCAAAAAAAACCCAAAAAACCAAAATTAGCTTTTTGGAGGGCAGGCTCCTTGTAATATAGGCTTTCCCTACAAGGTAAGTGTTTTAGGAACCCATCAGCATCTGTGAACCAGCTAGTGTTGTTGTAAGAGGCTGCATTTGGCTTCAGTGAATTTTTTTTGTGGAGATTCTTCCAGCGTGTTTGTCCGTTTCATGATGGGTGATTTACGAGTGTACCTGCCCACACCGCGCTGAGTGTTCAGCAGTTTGTGACCAAAAATGGCATGACCCCTGTGCCCCACCCTCCCTATTCACCCAGTCTTGCCCTGAGCAACTTTGTTTTGTTTCCCTGGATGAAAGAAGTCCTCAAAAGGAAACGCTTTGCCTATGTGGAAGAGGTGAAACAAAAACTGCAAAAGCACTAAAAGGCATGAAAATTGACAAGTTCAAAAACTGTTATTGAGCAGTGGAAAACATGTCTCGATAGGTGTATTGCATCAAATGGAGAGTACTTTAAAGGTGGCTGAAGCTTAAACATTTAAGAACAAATACATAATTTTTAACAAATTCTGTTTTTCTTGGGTCTCCTCTCGTACATACACACACAAAGTTAATGCATGTATGTGTATATTTATTCTTTTAAATTGGGATTTACTGTATATAGGCCCTGTGTGATTTTCATATAACATATTATGGGCATTTATTATTTTGAATAGTCATTTGACCATATTCTGCATTCATTTTCCCATCCTTGGATGTTTATTTTAATTTTTTGCCATCATGAGTAACCTGTGATGTGATAAAGGTTTGTGCACACAAAGTTTTTTGCTCCCTTTTTGAATGATTTCCTCTGGGTAAAGTCCTAGAAATCGAATTGCAAGCAACTTATTTTTACTTTGGGACATTGCAAATTATGATGTGGACAAAGTATTCCTCTTTTCCTGTAGATGAATAGAGAGCTTCGAGTCAGTTGTGGGTGTTGTCCCCACCTGAGCTGGATTGTAAGACATTATGATGGAACAGTATGTATGTGTTCCTGGTTCCACTCTGTTCCTGCCCTTGTTTTTTCTTTTTATTTTGTTATTTTCACCTTGCTATTGTAGACACTCAGATTTGTACAAGAAAAAGACAGTGTTAAACATAAATATAAACGCAACTGATAGATCAAGAAGTTTGTACATTTTAAACTTTCCTCAAGCGTGTTGTGAAATTGCCCTTCCAGAAGGTTGAACAATTCTAAATTTACAACTTAGCAGTATACGGAGCATGCTTTTTAATACGTCTTTTATGAGATGGGGAATTAAGCCTTTAAGAAAACATAAATTTTTGCCAATGTGCCCTGCAAGATTTTTTTTGTTTGATTTTGCATTTCTTTGATTTTCACAATGTTTGACATTTTTCATATACATCAGTTATTTTTTGATGTGAATATTCCTGTCCATGCTTTTTGTACATTCATGTTGGTTTTGCTTGTATATATTTATTAATTCTTTAAGCATTAAAAATATTAACTTTTTTAGCCGGGCATGGTAGCACGCGCGTGTAGTTCCAGCTACTTGGAAGACTGAGGCGGAAGGATCGCCTGAGTGCAGCAAGTCGATGCTGGGATAACTGAGTGTGCCACTGCACTCCAGCCTGGGTGACAGAATGAGACTCCAACTCAAAAAATAAATAAATAAAATAAAATAAAATAATAAGATATTAACTTTTGTCCTTAGTATTTATGACCTGACACTTAAATTTGTTATCATTTTTCTTTGATCCAGAAATTCTACTTTTTAAAAAATTATTCAAAAAAATAAATGCGTGCAAAGAGTTAACTACAAAGGTGTTTATCATACATTGATTGCAGTAGAAAATGGAAACATGCCCAATGATAGGGAATTGAGAAGTGGTAGCAGTAATATGCAGCTATATACTACATAGCTATTAAAAAGTAGAATATATGAAACGAGATTGCAAAGTAGAGTAAATAATGTGATCTTGTTTTTGAAAATAATATGCACATGTACACAGACATCCATGCATAGTGAAATTATTTTGGTTTGTGAGATGTGAGGTCATTTTATTTATCTGCCTTCATTTTTCTAAATAGTCTGTTGGGGCTATTTGATACAGTAAAGAGCCATTCCAAGAAACACAAAGAAACCCATTTTAGATGAGAATTTCAAGCCACTCTCCTAATTTTGACTCCTCTGCTCTCCCATCTGTCTCTTTCTCTCTCACACACACACACAAAACATTCCCAGAATGGACTGCCTTAGAGTATCTGATCTGGGTGGCAGCTTAGGGTTAGTGGTGACTAAGTTGTGACTGTTATGGAAGCATTGCTGTCTGGGACTCTCCTCCCTGCTGTCTGGGTGTCTCCTCTCTGCCTCCTGCTGCCCAGGAGCCCTCTACTCTTCTCTTCTCTCTCTGCAGCCTGGAAGCAAGATGGTATCCTCTGCCAAAGCTGCAGTGCCCACCGTGAGTGACCAGGCCGCAGCCATGCAACTGAGTCAGTGCGCCAAGAACCTGGCCACCAGCTTGGCGGAGCTACGCACAGCCTCGCAGAAGGCAAGTGGAGTCTTGTCATGGCAGTTGGCTCATCAGGAATGGAGCTGGGGGGCGTAGGGGCTGGTCAGGGCTGGACACTGCTGGACCTGTTTCTTGGCAAGGCTGTCCATTCCACTGGCGTGGCTATTCAAGATATCCCTGTGGGTTGGCTTTTACTGGAGGAAGCCACAGTCTCCACACTTAGTTATCACCTTCCAGTTTCCTATGGCTTTTTTTTAACCTATTTTACATTGTATGCTTTCTCCTCCTCCTCTCATATATCCTGAGACAAGCGCATTGGTCTGTTTACAGTCTTAGGGGAGATTAGTCACCATCAGTGTCTCAGTGCCAGGTAAATTATGGGCCAACATAAGTGATATGTCTTCCAAGTATCATCTTGTGAAGTTAATAACAAACTATTTAGGCAGAAAAATTCATTTTAGGAAGTCATTGTTATTATATTTTTTGCCCTGGAAAGTGTTCACATCATACTTGAAAGCATTCACTTTAATAAGGTCCTCAAGCTTAACAGAATTAGGAAGTAAATGAACTTCTGTCTCTGGAATGTATTAATTACCAAAGGCCCTGATTACTACTCTGTTTGATGTGATATTAGTGTGAAGTTCTTGCACGAATTCAATTTTTCCTCATTGTAGTGATCCCTTTATAGAAAAAGCAGCATCATAAATTGGTAAGGGAAAAAGGTAGAAGCAGACTTGAATTCTTAGTATGAGCAGACATCACATTGCCAAAGAAAAATGTCCAGAACTTTAGACTGTATCCAATCGAAGAGAATGTTGAGGCCGCACTCGGTGGCTCAGTCTGTAATCCCAGCACTTTGGGAGACCAAGGCGAGTGGATTGCCTGAGCCTGTGGGTTCGAGACAAGCACGGGCAACTTGGTGATATCCCATCTCTACAATAAATCAAAAATTAGTCAGGTGTGGTAGTGCATGCCTGTAGTTCCAGCTACTTGGAAGGCTGAGGCAGAAGGATCGCCAGAGTCCAGCAGGTCGAGGGTGCGGTGGCCAGGGGAGTGCCACTGCACTCCAGCCTGGGCGACGGAGTTTCTAAAAGAAATGTCCTGGTACCATCTGCCCCGTAGTTGCCTGGGGAGCCTATGAGAACACGAGTCCCTGGGCCTCACTTCTGAGTCTCCAAGTCAGGATTTCTGGCGGCGGGGCCTGAACCTCTTCATTTGGTAGTGAGTCCTTGCCACGTCTGAGGCACACACCAATGTCAAAGGCTGCTCAGGAGAAGTGATGCCCAGGTGGGCTCAAGCACAACTGCCCACCAGGTGTAGAAAGCCACTGTGAGAGCTTGCACATTTTAAAAATATATAGTGTAAGGATTAGGAATGCAGGCTCTGGGATTACCTGAGCCCACAGGTTTGAGAACAGCCTGGGCAACTTGGCAAGATCTCGTCTCTACAATAAATAAAAAAATTAGCCAGGCATGGTAGTGTGCACCTGTAGTTCTGGCTACTTGGAAGGCTGAGGTGGAAGGGTTGCTGGAGCCCAGCAGGTTGACACTGGGGTGTCTGTGAGTGTGCCACAGCACTCCAGCCAGGGCGACAGAATGAGACTCCAATTCAAAAAAAGAGTGTGATCTCTGGAACCAGACTGTTGACATTCAAATTCTGGCCCTGCCAGTGACTAATTTTGTGATTTAGGCAAGTTAGTTAACCTGTGTGGCTCAGTTTCCTTACCAAGTAATGCCGGCATATAGAAATCAATGAATTAGTATTTACTGCTGCTGTTGTTACTACTGACTAAAAAAAGAAAGGAATGGAGATTTACCAGTATTTAGTATACTGACCCATCATTACATGTGTGTAAAATTTGTTTACATGTGTATATGGGGGCATGCAATCAAAGCATTTGGAGACCAAGGTTCTAAATGTTCTAGATGACCCATGTTCTAAAAGAGAATGAACTAGTTTTCTTAAAACAAATTATTAAGACAAAATTATAATCCTCAGCATAAAAAGTTAATGATTTATGGTCTAGAAGTTTATAAGGAGAATTCATTAGGTTGCTATAGACTTGCTCCAGAGTCCTGCATTGGTTTGTTCATTTGCCACACACTTGGCAAGCCTCTGTTTATACGTATACGACTTGAGAGCACTGTCCTATCCCTAGAACCCAGCCACAGTGAATAAAGGGTCCACTAAGCCAAGTGTATTCCAAATAAAAAATAGCTTCAAGAGGACTTTAAGTATACCTAGTTATGAGACATGCATAATTGATTATATTGGGAACTTAAGACTAAGGTTCTAACTGAGGATGATTTTGTTCTCTTGGGAAAAATACTTGTTTCCCTGGCCTCCTCCTGCTAGATTTGGAGATTCATTGGATATATAGAAAGGCATTTTGTGTGTCATGAAGTACGGGGGATGCTTTTCCCAAGCAGACTGTGTACATGTGTCCCCAACTCTCTCGACAGGCGCATGAAGCTTGCGGTCCTATGGAGATCGATTCGGCTCTGAACGCCGTGCAGGCACTGAAGAATGAACTGCAGGATGCCAAGATGGCTGCCGTGGAAAGCCAGCTGAAGCCACTTCCAGGGGAGACGGTGAGCCACTAGAGCCACTGGGGTGTGGGTCTGCCTTCTGTTACAATGGTGCTAAATAGCTTGTCGTGATGATGTTTGCTAAATACTGAGGCATGCTTAGAAGTTTCTAATCTGGTGGCCTTTACTGAAAAGGATAAATTCGGGTTGGACTACTGCAGAGCTGGGTTCTAAACCCTGCTGCACCATCAAGCAGTCATGGATAAGTCCGTTATCTCCTCCGAGTTTCAAGTGTTTTATCTATGAAATGGGTGGCAATGCGGTTATAATGCTAAACACAGAAAAGACTGTCAACAGTCATTTTTTAAATTTTATATTTTTTTTACTTATTATAGACATGTGGGGTTCAGGTCAGGATTAGGTACATGAGTACAGTCATTTTTTTTTTTTTTTTTTTTGAGTTGGAGTCTCTCTCTGTGCGTGCAGTGGTACAATCATAGCTCATGGCAGCCTTGATCTCTTGGGCTGAGGCAATCCTTCTACCTTCACCTCCCCAGTAGCTGGAACCTCAGGTGCATGCCAACATGCCCAGCTAATTTTTTGTTTTTTTAATAGAGATGAGATCTTGCTCTGTT
>CAUYQG010076568.1:0-28243 GCA_963574415.1 Tarsius wallacei | reverse complement strand
AAGGAATGCTTCTACACTGCTGGTGGGAATGCAGACTAGTACAACCTCTTTGGAAGACAGTGTGGTGATTTCTGAAAGAACTAGAAATTGACCTTCCATATGACCCAGCAATTCCCCTATTGGGAATATACCCGGAGGAATACAAATTATTCTATGAAAAAGATACCTGCACATGTATGTTTGTTGTAGCTCTTTTCACAATAGCAAAAACATGGAACCAAGCGTGTTGCCCATCAAAGCTGGAAAGGATAAAAAAAAAAATGTAGTACATACACACAGTGGAATATTATGCAGCCATAAAGAAGGACAAATATATGGACTTTGCAGCAAATTAGATGGATTTGGAGTCGATCATACTCAGTGATTTATCACAGAAACAAAGAACTGAGTTCCATATGTTCTCATTCATAAGGTGACCTTGAACAATTATACTGCTATGAGAAAGCAATGGGCAGTAGCGGAAAACTGTCAGGGGAAGTGGGGGTGGGACTGGCAGTTAAGGAGAACTGCTAGGGGAGGGTGAGTCATACCTCATCAACAAGGGTACCTGCATGATCAATGTTTGTATACCTAACCCTGAATTGTACCCCACATCTTTATAATAAATAAATTAATTAATTTGTTTTTAAAAAGCTAGGCTCAGTGGCTCAGCCTGTAATCTCAGCGCTTTGGGAGGCTGAGGTGAGTGGATTGCCTGAGCCCGTGGTTTCAAGACCCGCCTGGGCGACTTGGCGAGACCTCATCTCTACAATAAAATCAAAAAAATTAGCCGGGCATGTAGCGCATGCCTGTAGTTCCAGCTACTTGGAAGGCTGAGGCAGAAGGATCACTGGAACCCAGCAGGTCGAGGCTGCGGTGGCCGGGAGCGTGCCACTGCACTCCAGTCTGGGTGACAGAGTGAGACTCCAACTCAAAAGAAAGAAAGAAAGAAAGAAAACCATCAATCAGTGACCCAAATGTAGAGTTCTCTATTGAGTAATGACAAAAGAATCCCAAGACTTCTTAGAAGACCACCAAGAAACAGACAACCATTGATCAACTGGCGAGGCTAGCCCAATTCAATTTATAATAGCAATTCTTCCAACCAGAGTCAACCTCCCTCATTTTGTTGGTTTGTCTTTACAACCATTGATGCTTCCAATTCTTCAATACGTTCCCAACAGGCATTTTTATTTCTTATCCAGGCTTTTTTTTTTAATAAGTGAAATTCTGATCTTCATATGATTAGCTACAGAGAACATAGCAAGTGCCCCAATTTAGAAGGGAAAATTGAGGAGGTTGGTGAGAGGGTAGTTGAACAGAGTGGTATTGTTACCCAGGAATCAGTACCATGTAATATCAGAAATTCAGCTACCCAGAAATCAATAGCATGTCATCAACAAACATAACCATTTTGGTGTTCTCCATGTCACGAGTGGTTCTACCTTTTTAGAGAAAGCTGCTCATTTGGGGTTTATAGAGTACCTTGATTTCACTACATCACTCATATATTGTAAAGGTTAGAACGAGGTTGTCAATGCACACACATACATGCAAAACAAGGTCTGGCTATGTTTCAAAGAAAACTTCAGGGAATCATGAAATATGCTTGTTTTTGTAAAATGCAAGTTCCTGGACCTCTCCCTAATATTCTCAATCAAAAACTTGAGAAAAGGGCCCAGGAACATGTAGTCTATGCCTCTCCCCAACCCCACATAGTATCATGCTGACCAATCCATCTTGGTGAGCCCTAGGGTATGAATGTGATATGATTAGAACATAATGAAACTGTGATTCATAACCCAGAGAAAAATTCATCTTAATTCTTTACCATCATACTTACTGTTTATAGTTAGTGCTGTCTTCCTAAGGAAACCCCTTTCACCCTATACCATTTCCTCAATACGGAACTTTGTCATAAGAATGGATTTCCTCGGTCTTTAATATTTGATTGTAGAAGTCATTCCAATCATAGTATATCAGAAAGCTGCTTTTCCCCCTCTTTATAATAAGGACTATAATCCATTGCTGACAAAAAAAAATCTCTACAGCATTTCCTGGGTGCTTTCGAATACACTGTGACAAATGGCGTCTCACATTGTACAATCGTCCTCGTGGCTTGTAATACATCGCTTAATGAATTGATCACAGTGGAATGTAAAGATGAAGCAGCATTTATTTTGTATGTTATATTGCATATAATTTTTAGAGTTGACATTTATAACCATGGAAGCTGTTATTTTACATATCCTCTTCAAACCATATCAGCCTTAAACACATTTAAATTTAATAAGCAAGTAGATTAGATTTGCTTTTAAGCTAGGCATATCATTACAGTGCGTATTTCCGTCAGGAGGGCATGCTCACGATTAAATACTGTCTTTAGTTGTCTTAAGGAAACAAAAATTATAAAGAAGGGGGTTAGTGCCAATGTTGAAATAATTGAGTATAAAGCCCTGAGAATACTCTTTGGTGTACAACTCTAAGCATCATCTTCTAACCATTGAGGTGAAAGAGTCCGTTTGGTTTTATTAACCATCATTGGGCAACTTTGAGACTGAATGTAAGCCTTGGGAATGAAATGCAAATTCTGTAATAGGAACATCGTTGTGATAGTAATTTATTAAATTTCTCAAGCCGTCTCCCTCTGAGAAGGGCTGCTCAAATGGCCCTGGTGATTAATTTTCAACATCGTTTAACATTTTATTAGAGGGAAACAATTTTTAATCTATTGATGCCCTTTCTGTACAATTACATAAGCTGTTTTCAAAACTAGAGAAAGGAGAAAGAAAAAAAATAATTTTTAAAAAAACAGGAGGGAGTGGGTAGGAGAAAAAATGCTGACCAGCAGCAGTTCTAGTTCTGATACCAGCTATCTCAGAATCTCTTGTGCATTATTGGAATTTTATTGTTTTGTCCTCATGGTAGCCTGTTGATGTTTTGGGCAAGGAGAGAGTTTGCTTGTGAATTTGAAGTTAGGGAAAATACAGTATTCGAGGAGAGGGTAAGATCAGACAGGTGAAGATGGGAAATATGCTAGACTGGGTGCTTCTCTGAATCCTAGAAGTACTTACTTAGGCAAGAATAACTATATAAGACAAGAAGCTCCCCTAAATACAAATTTTAACACAAGGAAGGAGGTGGTGGCAGACACTATTCACCTCAAATAAATGTGGAATTGCTGACTTGTCAACTGTGAGAAGACTAAAGAGAAAAAACAAAATGCAAGGTGAAATCTTGGATGGGATCCTGACACAGAAAAGGTGGAGGGTGAGGGAACCAATGGAAAAACTAACAAAATCCCAGTGCAATCTACACTTTAGTCCACAGTGTATCACCAGCGTTAATTTCATGGTTCTGGTCATGGTGCTATGTCTAAGTATGATATTAACATTAGGAAAAGCTGGATGGGAGACATGAGTTCTCTATTGTTTTTTCAGTCTTTCTGTAAGTGTAAAGTTATTTCAAAATAAAAACAGCATTTTAAAAAAGCAATAAAAGTAAAACATAGAACATACAAAACACACTAACAGGAGAGTTTAAGTCCAAGAGCCTCTTGCTTAAGGCAGTCACACATTCTCAGAGAACAACAAAAAAAAAATAAAGATAACGATTGTCTCTTCTGCTCTTCTTTGTATGGAAAGACATTTCCCAGGTGGTAGGCAAAATAATGTCCCAAATATGTCCATGTCCTAATCCCTGAAACTTGTGAACATGGTAGGTTATATGGCAAAGAATAATGAAGGTTACAAATAAAATTAGGCTTGTTAATCGATTGGCCTTGAGATGGAAAGATAATTCTGGATAGTCTGGGGGTCCAATACGATTGCATAGGCTTTTATAAGTAAAGAGAGACAGAGGAGAGAGAACATCGGAGTGGTTCTTCCTAAGGAGAACTCAACCAGCCATTGCTATCTGTAAAATGGAAGGAAGCCATGAGCCAAGAATGGCTGGTTTCCTCTAGAATCTGGAAAAGGCAAGAACTCGAGTTCGCCCCTAGAACCTCCAGAAAGAAACACAGGCCTGCCAACACCCTAATTTTTGCTCCATAAGACCTGCATCATATTTCCAAACTACAGAACTGTAAGATAATAAGTTTGTGTATTTTAAGCCATTGTGACTGTGGTCATTTGAAATAGGAAACTAATATAGGCAGGTAATCCATATAACAACAAATGCTTATATGGTTCTCAAATGTACCAGTTTCTCTTATCAGCATTTTACATGTATTATTGCCCTTAATCCAATGAACCAGGTACTACATGGTACCTTACTTTACGGGTGGGGAGACTGAGACATAATGGTGTTAACTTGCCTAGTGTCACAGAGCTAGTAAATTACAGAGCAAAGAATTAGTCAGACACAGGATACATGCTGTGAACCAGAAACTATGGCAGGTAGCTCTACATTAATACTATACTCTAGCACATCAAGTCTTAGCAGAGATTATGGCAACATGTTTAGGTAATGTAAAATTGCAAAAAAATGCTACTACAAAAATGAGACAATAAGAAACTAAAATTTTCTTGGAGAGATTACTCGATAAATAATATATTCTGATAGCAGTTGGAAAGACAATAATATCTATCTTTTTTAAAGCATTGACTAAAAACTATCTTTCCCAGAGTATAAGCCCCATTTTATTATTATGAATTTAGATAGGAACACAAGATGCTATTAAATAACATTAAATCAACTTGAGAAGGAGTTATTCCATTTTTAATTCTTTTCCCATTTCCCTGTTCATGCCAATGTGAAAGTCTTTGGTGCTAGAGTGTCTTAAACGCCTCTCTAATACTTGGTGATCTCCACATTTATTTTATAGTTACCTTTTATTTTGAATAAGAGATCTTTTTTTCCATTTACAATATTTATATGCAGTTGCCTTTTTAACATAATATATTTCAGTTTAAGCAAAGTATATCAGTGTAAAACTATATTAAGCAGTTGATAGATTATCATTATGGTACAGGGTGGCCACTTAGTGACCATGGCAATAGAATGTCGAAGTTTGGGGTAAAATCTAGCTCTTTTGGGCTGAAAATTTCAATATGTTGATTTTAATTACTAAATAGATATTCGTTACTAAAACGCAAGGCCTGAACCATCTTTCAATATGTTCTGTTTTCACCAAAGACAAGTAGTTTTATTACATTTAAATTGGAGAGAATTAAAAAACAAGTGAATAATATTTTTTCAACATTAAAGTTTTATTAGGATTAACAAAATCCATTGGTTCTTAATTTACTGTAATTTGTTCCTCTAACTATGGCAATAACATTTTTAAAATTTATATTTTCTGAACTTCAAGTCTGTTAACATCACTGTGTTTTGTGTCTCAAACTGAGCCTGTCATTGGATTAGCCATATTAGGAGTTGAATGTAGACTCTGCTAGTGGTGTGAATTTTCCAGAATAGCCTTATATTTGGTGATAATGTCTCTGACTGAGCCTCATACTCCTAAATTAATTGTTCTCTAACAAGCTTACAAAGTATGACTTCTGGTGAGAGTTTTGCAAGTGGTGTCTATCCTAATCAATTTCACTAATGAACTGATGTGCAAGCTTTTTTGTCTACTGTATGAGTATAAAACACAGATGCGGAAGAGATTAGCATTATTACATGAGCTGGGGCAGGTGGCTGGCATCTGATATTTGCAAGGCAGACCAGGGAAACCGACTCAACAGCACAGGTTCGAAAAAACTTAGTGACTTCGGGTACTCATGATTTAGAGAAGGTGCCTGGTTTATAGCTCTTATAAATGGATTACTGAATACTGTATAGCTTAGCCCATGTGACATGAACTTCCATCTCATTCTGTGCCTCACTGCTATTTGTGGAAGGAACTAAGGAGTTTCTACTAGGCTCTCAGAATCCAAAAAGTGTAAGTATCATTTTTCCCCCAGCTTCTTCCCATAGGGAGTTTTAAATCTTTATTTTTTATTGTTTTTCTTAGTTTGTATTCTTTTGAACTCCCTTTTTTCTCTCTTCATCCTCTTCTTCCTCCTTATCTATCTAAAGAAAGCAAAGGAACAGACTTGGTCCAATAATTCTGAAGTCTAAATCAGCATGCTACATAGAATGATAAAAATTATAGTGGTTATGATAACTTGGTTTATTCAGTGTTCGTGTGAGTTGTAAATTGAGTACTCATGGCATTTACTGTGCTATATTCACTCACTCATTTTATCCTGAAGGTTTCCCAGGAATCTTTCCCCCAAATTTTATGTACCTCCCTCCCCCATTCTCCTCTCTCTAGCTCTATTTGCCAGTGACTAGCAGGCAAAATCAAGAAGCATCTTTTATTCAGTTCATTGCCAGCATTGATAGTGTAGGTATCCAAAAGTCCAGCGGCTTTGCTAAAATGCATGAGGCATCTACGATGTGCAAGTTAGAACAACAAGTTCTTTAAATGTATAGGCTCACTTCACCCTGACAGCAACCCTGAGCAGTGAATATTTTTATTTTCATTTTTAAGAGAAATTCATGTCTCTTCCTTCAAAGAACACATGGCTAGGAAAGGGTGAGAGGCATGTGTGTGTAACTATAAGTAAGATTTAATGGCACATATGTACATGGGACAGGAGTCACACTGAAAAGGAAGTTTTGGAAGGTTTGAAGAAAAATGAGGGAAAACTGAGTGGAGTTTGAGAATGGGTAGGCATTTTTCAGATAGATGATTTATGGAAGGGTGTGTCAGGCAAAGAGGGCAGCACATGCAAAGGGAAAGGGAAGTAGAATTCTTGGCAAAGGATAAATATATGCAGTTAAATATAGTTAGCGTGGTATGCAGAGGGGAAGTTGGGTTATCTGAAATATATAAAGCCAGTGACCTGATCTTTTATGCAAGTCTGAGTAATGTGAAAGAGAGTTTCAAAGACTCTCTTTGGAAGGTGCACACCATAGCCACATCATAGGATGCTTCTCCTGATTACGAGATACCTGGACACATGTATTGTCCCTTTTTCATCTCTCCTGGTTGTTCTTTATCTCCAATTTGCCCTTCACCCAGTATTTTCTGGTTTCTCTAGGCTGTTGAAACAAAGTACAGATGTGGCCCTCTCAAGCCTCCTACACAGCTGTTCTCCACAGGGCTGAAGAAGAGGAATAAGAAAAATATGGCTCTGAGCATCTTGTGTTTTATGCCGTGGTTGAAGCAGGGAGAGGCTGAGCTTGCTATTGATTTTAACTCCTGCTCTTTGGAATTCCAGAGCCTCTTTCTGTTTCTGGAGTGATTTTTTTAAATGCTAAGTTAAAAAGTGGTCATGGGGAGAAAGCCTGAAGACCAATGAGTGAAAAAAATACTATCAAACTCTATGAGAAACTATGGCAGTTCCTCAAAAATTAAACATAAAATGACTGCATTACTCAACAATTTTAATCTTAGGTTATATCTAAGTGAATTGAAAATAGGTACTCAAACCAAAAAATTGCATAGAATGCTCATAGCAACATTGCTCACAGTGGCTAAAAGGCAGAGACAACTTAAATGTCCATCAATAAATGAATGGATAAACTAAATAGGATATATCCCTACAGTGGAATATTATTCATCCATGAAAAGGAATGAAGTACTGATACATGCTCCAACATGGATGAAACTTGAAATCATTATGCTAAGTAAAGAAGCCAGATACATGATTTGATGGTTCTATTTCAATGAGATGTCTAGAATAGGCAAGTCCATGGAGACAAAAACAGGATGGTGGTTGCCAGGGGAGGGAGAATAAGGAGTCACTGCTTAGTGGCTATTGGATTTTCTTTTGTGGTGATAAAAATCATTTGAAACTAGATAGAGGTGGTGGATGGTGGTTGTACAACATTGTGAACATACTATATGCTATTAACTTGTATGCACTTCACCTCCATTTTTCAAAAAAAAAATCAAAACAAAAAGGGACTAAGTCTTTGTTCGTTATGCTAAAACAGAATATTTGAGACTGGGTAATTTGTAAATAATAGAAGTGTATTTGGCTCATGATTTTGGAGCCTGGGAAGTCCAAGAGCATAGTGCTGGCATCTGGCAAGGGCCTTCCTGCTGTCTCATCCCCTGGTGGAAGGCAGAAGGGCAGGAGAGGACAAAAATGAGAGAACAGGAGAGGGCTGAACTTGCTTTTATAGCAAAGCCATTCTCTTGATAAGGAACCCACTCCTCTGAGAGCCACATTAATCCATTTATGAGTGCAGAGTTCTCATGACCTAGGCCCCACCCCCCCAATGCTATTGAATTGGGTATTCCACTTCTAACTCCAACTCATGAACTTAGGATACATTCAAACCATAGCACACACCATCAGAAGCAAAGTTAGTGTAATTTCCCAGGAAATGTTTCTGCATTACACAGTTTACTTATATGAACCACACTTGCAGGACCCCAAAAATCAATCCTCAGAGAAACACTGCCCATCTAGAGAGTGAAAAAATGACCACTCTAAGTACCAGAACTCAGTTTCAGTTCCAAGGGGCCAGTGAAGTATGACCACATGACACCACATGACCATTCTCGTCTCTAGAGGAAGTATGCTGCCTGGGAAGGTGACAGCTCATAACGTCAGAAGCCAATGATGAGAAAATTGGAAATGGATGGAGTTTTATGGCAATGCATTTTTAACTCCACTTCAGCATAGAGGAGGACATTTTAAGGAGCTGAGAGTTTAAACGAGACAAGATTTCCTTCAGTGTGATAATAAATACACCAAAGTGCCCTTTTATGTTTAATAATTCAGGACCCACTGGGTGTTTAAAGGTTTTTTCTCTGTTTTATCATTTGAAAAATCGAATGGTAATTGGTTAAAAAGTAGTAGATGAGAAATGTTTTCAAGATGGGCCCTGAATCGTGCACTTTAAAATGTCTTTGGAAATGGATGCCTGTGTGTTCTAGGCAGCAGACGCCTGGAGCTTTGGAAGTTTTAACACAGCCAAACACCTGTCATGCCATTGTGCACTCATGCTTGGAGGAATGGCATCTATTTCTACACATGCAGCATCAGTCAGTAATCTGAGAAGGGCTGGGATAAAATGAGACAAAAAGAACATTGTGGGAACCACTTGATGCCATCACCCTTTCTTGAATGTGCTCAGAGTATAGACAGCCACAGTTATCGATTCAGGTTTCTGGGAAATTATGAAGAGAAATCTAAGTCACTTGCTATATTTTATTGTTGAGAACATGAACACACAGTGTCAATGAAAACAAAAATGGCTCGTATCCTTTTGGCCCACAAATTGGTCCTCCACCTGGAACATAATGGGAAACTCCTAGGCAACAGCGATTTTTAGAAAGGAAGCTTGACTCATCTTGTAGATGATAAGAATGATTTGAAGGTTCTTAGATGTAAAGCAGATGATTTTTCTCAGGGAGTAGAGTGGGGAAGTGGATAGGTTGGTGGTGACACTAAGTTGGCCTGTCTTATGGAAGAACCTGAGTGTGGCAGGAAGCATCTATATGCATCCTTAAGCATCATCTTGGAAAATAAGCCACAACTGTGCTCTATCCTTATTCAGCAAATGTTTATTGCTCCTCTATTTATGGTGTGCCCGCCAGACACTGCCAGGCACTAGGGATTTTGCAATACCCCACACAGACAACATCACTGCTTCCATGAAACTCATATTTTCTGTTCAAGGAAAAACATGTGAGAAAGGATTGTGACAGAAACTAGCAACTGCCTACCCAGTAGCCCCTTATCTCTTCTTTTTTTTGTAATAAACCCCTTGGAAATAGGTCCCTTAGTCATAGCCAGTATGCCCAAATTGAAGGATCATAGTACTGTGTTCCCCAGCTTTTCTAGCAGAGAGGGATCACCAGCAAGACAGCAGTGAAAAATGATTGGATGTGCTTCCTGGGAAAACTCTTTAACAGAGGCTGATTCACTTGTAATGCAAACACCATGGGCCTGTTCTCCTTTTCTCACTCCTGTTGTATGAAATTTTGTGACTCTAAGACAACTTTAAAGATGGAATCTATGTCCTAAGGATGGTGGAACAGAAAAGTGAATGATGTAGCAAGGTTTCAGATGAACTGCCTGGCTCTGGACTTCTTTTATGGGAGAGATCAATCAATCAATCAATCAATCAATCTATATTTTGTTTAAGCCACAGACATTTGAGGACTCTGTAAATAGCATCCAAACCTAATTTTATGAGATTAGGGTGGGAAATACAAATATAAATTAATTTCAGAAGGTAGAAACAGGCAATAAAACAGGAAGATGAGAGGGACTAAGATGAAGGATGGGAGGAGACCTCTCTGAGTTCTGAAAGGCAAAATGGGATCAGGCATGTGCAGCTCCGAGGAGGAACTTTCCAAGCTGCAGAAATGCCAGATACCAAAATGACCAGAATAGCTTGACTGAGATACAAAATAAAGCTAGGTGGTGGGAGACATGGAGCTATGACCAGATGAGTTTGACAGGAAATTCCGGGTCCAATCTGTTCTCTTAGACATGGTAGCAAGTGGGAAGTTCATTCTGAGTGAAGAAAGAGGACTTGGTTTGATCATGGCAAAACAATGCCATGATCTGATTTTTTTTTTTTTTAGTTGGGGTTTCACTCTGTTGCCCAGGTTGGAGTGCAGTGGCACCAACACAGCTCAATGCAGCCTCAGCCTCCTGGGCTCAAGTGATCCCTCTGTCTCAGTCTTCCTAGTAGTTGGGACTATAGCTGTGCACCACTGCGCCCAGTTAATTTTTCTGTTTTTTTGTAGAGAAAGGATTTCCCTTTGCTGACCAGGCTAGTCTCAAACTCCTGGCCTCAAGCAATCCTCCCACCTCTGCCTCCAAAGTGTTGAGATTGCAATGCAAGGGCCGATGTGCCTGACGTCTGATTTTTATTTACAAGA
Source organism: Tarsius wallacei (assembly GCA_963574415.1). Lineage (NCBI taxonomy): Eukaryota > Metazoa > Chordata > Mammalia > Primates > Tarsiidae > Tarsius > Tarsius wallacei. The sequence goes on along the minus strand of CAUYQG010076568.1, from coordinate 17,424 downwards.
CTCACCCAAGCTGTTGGGTAGAGAATGAGCATGATGAGCTTGGAGTTAGGAAGTTCATTTAGGTGGTGACTGTAGGCTTCCAGGTGAGAGTTAATTATGGGGCAGATCAGGTGACAGTGGAGGTGTACAAGGGCTTTATTTTGTCTGCACCTTAACTGAACTTGCAGAAGTTCAGGAAGCTGGTTAAACCCTAAACAGTCTGTGTTATAAGGATGAACATAAATGCGGTATCTACATTGCCTGTGGATGAATCTCTCACAGACTCTTCCTACTAGACCCACTTAACTGTGTGCAGAAATCAATATGGGTTACTCAACAACAACAAAAATCAAATAATTTGATTAAAAATGGTCAAAAGACTTGGATACACATCTTCAAAGAAGATAAACACATGGCCATTAGATGCACAAAAAGATGCCCAACATTGTAATCATTAGGGGAATGCAAATAAAAATTACAATTGCAATATCACCTTACAAACATCAGGATGACTGCAATAAAAAATAAACCAAAAAGATCCCAGAAAATAACAAGTGTAGGCAAGAATGTTTTCAAAACTGGAACCTTTATGCACTGTTGGTAAGAATGTAAAAATAGTACAGCTACTAGGGAATACAGTATAGAAGGTCCCCGAAAAATTACAAATAAAATTGCCATATGATCCACCAATTTCACTTCTGGGTATATATTCAAAAAAGTTGGTATCAGAGTCTCAAGGAAATTTTTGTACACCTGTGTTCATAACAGCATTAGTCATAAGAGCTAAAATGTAGAACTAACCCAAATGTTCATCGATGGTGAATGGATAAGCAAAATGTGATACACACACACACACACACACACACACATAAACAAACACAAATATTACTCCACCTTCAAAGGGAAGAAAATTCTGACGCATGCTACAACATCGATGAACTTTGAGGACCTTATGCTAAGTGAAATAACCCAGTCAAAAATAGACAAATACTGTGTGATTCCATTTATATGAAGTCCATAGTAAAAATCATAGTGACCAGGAGAGTGGTGGTTATCAGTGGCTAGAAAAAGGGGGTAATGAAAAGTTATCGTTTAATGGGTAAAGAATTTTAGTTTTACAAAATGAAGAGTTCTGAAGATGATAGCAGTGATGGTTGAATAACCATTTGGATCTAGTTAATGCCACTGTATTGTATCCTTAAAATGGTTCAGATTGTCCATTGTATGTTATGTGTATTTTACTGCAAAAAACGAAAGAAGGAAACATCAACATGGGCTGTCCTTGGGATTGCAGTGGGTTTTCCACCAGCACAACCTCGTCCAACCTTCTCACAGCTCAGAAGCAGGTCACTTTGTAGAGTCTCAGTCCATCATCTGGTTGACAAATGGTGTCTCCTACTTCCCTGCTTCCCTCTGCAACTATCAAATTAGTTAGAGACTCCTTCTCATAAGCTCCTTCTAACCCACCCAGCAAAGGCAGTTTCCTGCCTTTACAGTGAGTGAGTAGCTCACCATCCACCGACTTAACTAGAAATCTAAGTATGTCCCCAGAACCAATCCTCAGAAGGGGCCAAAGTCAGAACTAGTCAAGAAGGACAGGTGCACATTTACATATGATTTGCATCTGCTTTACATAGGATTGCACAAGCTGTGCTGTGTTCTCAAACATCAGTCACGTTATATTTTAAGACTTGCAATCTTTAACTAACATTTAGATCTGCAGCTAGGATGCCCCCAACTTCTCCAGTTTTCTATATTTAAACTAGCTACAACTCTACCCTGTGGGGGTGGGAAATCCAGTGCCCTGCCAGGGAATCTGCATACACCTGGAAGGATGAACTACTTTCTCAGAGTTACCATTCATTTTAATTTTCCATTCTCAGTAAACCACGTCCTCTCTCCTCTCACGTCTTGCCTCTTTCTCAGGCCTATCCCAAACATGCAGCATCACCCCAGGCCACTGTGTGCAGCACGTGTTAATCTGAGAGAACCCAGGACTGCACACATGGCAAAATTTAATATTGGCATCCTTGTGTTTAAAAGTTTGTCCATCTCCTAAGATATCATTGACTATTCACTGGCATTTTTCCCTAGTATTTTCAGTGCTAGCCATCCTGCTCTCCTCGAATCCCCGTCCTCACCCTTCCCTTCCTCCTTCCTTTCCCCTCCCCTCCCCTTCCATTACCTCTTCTCTCCTTTCCCTTTCCTTCATTTCCTTCCCTTTCCCCTCCTTTTCCCTTTCCCCATCCCTTCTCTTCTCCTCCTTCTCTTTCCTTTATGCAAATTGATTAATAACTCCCCACTTTTCCCTTCCCCCAGCCTCTGGCAACCACCATTCTGCTCTTTGATTCTATATTTTTTACTATTTCGAATACCTCCATTTTTCTGTGCTCCATGCATTCTCTGGGGCTACTTGCATGCACTCCAAACTCCTCTCTCCCCTCTTTTTTCCTAGAGAATAATGTGAGGAATCCTGTGATCACCTTCTCATGTGTATGTGTGTGGGGGGGAGGCCTATTAAACCACTCCCCATGTGTAGAAGTAGACATTACCTGTGGAATATTTCATTCCTTTTTATCTTCTTTTCTCATCTGTCTCCCTTCCCTGATACTAAAGACAGAGGTAGAGAGATCAAGAAAAGAGTGAAGGAGAAGAAGCTTGGCCAGGTAAATATTCTGAATAACTCCAATTGAGTGAAAGCTTATGAGGAGAAATGTGAAACTTTCAATAGGATATTTCTGCCCACCCTGTTTCTATTTTGCCATCTGTGTTTACAATGTGTGATATATTTTGAAAACTGGATTTTCTTATCCTTCTGGTCATTGGTAGCATGGACATAAACCTGGTCTTCAACTTACAGTCTTTGGTGATGGGGAGAAAGAAGAGGGAGAAAAGGAGCCCCTGAGTCTTTTTTTAATTTAATTTTTTCTTTTGAAGATGTGGGGTACAATTCAGGGTTAGGTACGTAAGTAGTCATCGTGCAGGTAAAGTGTGGGTACCCTTATTGATGTTATGTGCCCCTCTCCCCTGGCAGAGTCACACTACTGCCAATCCCTTTCTTATAGTATTATAATATGCAGCCCCTGAGTCTTTTAAAAGGGCAGAGGTGAATGCAGGGACTGTCATGATGATCTCTGTGAGGTGAATAGCCACCTCACCATGGAAGGAACTGCATGTAGTAATTACCGAGGAGCACACCCTGCTCCGTGCACACACCCAAAGCCAGGTGGTCATTATTGTTCACTCCTCAGCATTGAGGCCGGAACACAGGAGGACTGTCTGGCTTTCTCAAATGATTTCATCCACAGCAGGACAAGTCTGTGGCAGAGTCTGTTTCTGAGCACAAGTGTGGCTTGGCCACCCACACAAGAGGAAGATGTTTAGTTTTACTTAAACTGACATTAAGAACTCAATAAAACATTAGTAATAAAATGATAGGTAAGTGCTTCACTTATACGATAATTTAGAAAAATAATCTCCTATGTTGCATAATATTATTGTCAGAGGTAGTTAGTAGGATTAGACTGGTTGTCTTTCTAGGGAGACTCAGTAGGTAAAACAGATTTCCTAGAGAGTAATGTCTTAATACTTGGTGTCTGCACAGCAAGGATCTGGTTGGGGAGTGGGTAGGAGTTTTAAGGTTGTGCACCATGTAATTTCTTGACTTTGCATTGCCAAAGAAGCCCAGCGGACCCTTATAAATATACTGCATGCATTTTTAGCAATTTGGATATTTACTTCCAGGTTGTTTTGTTGTTGTTGTTGTTCTTTTGTTTTGTTTTGTTTTGTTTTGTTTTGTAAGAAAGACACTTGCAAGCTCTCAAAAGTGAGTAGCCTACAATATCATAAACCTCTGCCAATCACATGGGTTAAGGCTGTTTTTATTGCCAGTCATATTGTCCTCAAGTTGAAGTGCTAAGAATGCCGTCTTATCCTTCAGCTAGATTAGCTTTAAAAGGTGATCTTGGAGTCCTGTCAAGCACGGCATGAGGATTTACGAAGTGACAAACACATGCCCAGGCCATTTACTGTGAGATTTCCCGTAACTGAATTCCCAGTTCCTGGCCAAGAAGAAATATGCAATGAGGGAGTTTGAAAGGGGATATCTTAGGTTGCAATTTATAAGCAATCAAACAATACCCTTCTTATTAGGAAAAAAAGGGGGGGTGGGGGGAGGTGGGATAAATCAACTGAACTTGGAACAGTAGTTTATTTCTTTCCACTGCGTGGTCTGTTTCTCCTCTGCGTGTTTGTCCCACTTACAGTGCACAGGGTTCCGTGGCCTTTTGAAACCAATTTAGCCCTTTGAAGCTCAGTGTAATCTCATGCTTCATCTTGGCAACTTCAAGGGCTTTATGGAAATACCCTACAGATGTGTAGGTGCTTTTGTCGAGCTGGTAACGGAGTCTTCAAATAACCCCATTCATCTTCGTGGCATTTCTTACCTGATCAGCAAGAGGTGTACGTTGTATTTTCTTTTATAGCATCTTCATTACCTTTGTCTCTTGCATAGCTTCTCATTTTTATGTATGTGGCATCAGCAGCCTAGCCTTATGGTGGTTTCCCTGATCACGCTCTGGCCCTCCATTCTGATAGCTTCAGGTTGATCAACCATGCATGTTTCTGACCAGACGGAACGTGCTTCTTATGATGTCTCCACTGTCCCTTCCAAGAATCTGTATTCTCCTCTCTATTAGGTTCACATGAATGATAGAGCAAGAAACCCAGCAGCACAAAACAACTAAAGCATACCCTTTATTGAAACCAAATCAAACACTCCCCAGACTGGTCCCTAACTCAGTGCCCGTTACAGGATAGACGACACGGTGAATATCGATGGAATGATGAAATGACTGGCTGAATGACAGATGTTGCTACAAAAAAGTAGTGAAACGGGAAATGGAGCCATTCTGGTTCTAGTACATTTGTAACAACACTAGGAAGTACAAAGCCCTTATTATAAAGCATTACGTTGCTCAGGGCTGATAACTGTCTCTGAATCCTAAGGATGGATGGAGGGGAAGAAAAGATTTAACTTTTTTTTAAAAAAGAACTCAACAACTGAGCAGCTCCCTAGGGTTCTCTGTATGGCAGATGCTTCCAGCCCAACCAAGGTTAATTTGCCCATGGGTAGCTTCGTGCTAGAATCCGTACTGTTGGAGGGAGCCAGACACCATCTGTCACCAGAGAACGTCGCACCTTTACTTAGGAGACAGAGCCAGAGAGATGATAAACTGTGACAGTAAGAGTTCAACTCCAAGAAATGGGTCCTCCCTTCTCCCTCAGTCTTAGTCTTGGGGAAGCTGGTTGTTACCTTCACTTTGGTCCCCTAGTAAATGGAATTTATTTTTTCCACCACCCACTGAACTTGGAGCACCTCTTTTTTAGCAAACTGGGGCTTTGGACCTCACCAATCCTGCTGCAGATAAGCAAGAGACACTTGGGAGGTTATGGGAACACCTGGAGATTGCTGCTTATCTATCCTTGGAGTGTGGCATTTGGAGGCAAGAATCTTACTGAGGCTGAGGTTTGAAACCACAGTCAATACTCTGACACCTATTATGACCTCCCACTCTTACGTTGAAATTCTAACCCTCAGTAGCTAACAATGTGACTGTATTTGGAGATAGGGTCTGTCTAAGCCCATTTTTGTTGCAACAAAGGAGTACCTGAGGCTGGGTAACTTTTAAAGATTTATTTGGCTCAGGGTTGTGCAGGCCGTACAAGAAGCATGGCACCAACACCTGCTTCAGGTGATGAACTCCGATGCTCAGACGGCTCCTACTCATGACCAATAGTGGCATGGGCGGAGATGGCAGGACGAAAGAAGAAGCACGAGAGAAAGAGAAAGAGAGAGAGAGAGAATGTATGAGGGTAGGGAAGTGCCTGGTTCTTTTTAACAACCAGCTCTTATGGGAACTCATAGAGCAAGAACTCGCTCCCCACCCCCCACCGGAAGCAAAGACTTCTAGCCTGTAGAACTAGATAATATTTTTATTGTTTAAGCCACCCAGTCTGTAATACTTTGCTCTGGTAGCTCAAACTAATACACCACTTCACCCTAAATTTGCCCCCATGGAAAATGTGGAGGGGGTAACCCTGCAAAATGAAAGTACAGCCAAGGAAAACCCACTGTCAGGGCTGCTAGGTACTCCAGAAGAAGAATGATTCCTAGGGAATGGGGAAGCCAAACAGAGTCATGCTACAGGGGATATCCTTCATTCCTCACCTCTCACAGACCCACAACCCAAGCTCCTGGCCAGGGCTAAGAAGCCCACATGATCCCTTGCAACTCTCTTGCTTATCAGCTCCTGTTACTCTACCATCTGGCCACTAAGTCCCAGTCACACTGCAGCTATTCCAGTGTGTGTCAGTTCCTACAACATGCCAAACTATTTTCCTACCCCAGGGCCTTTGCATTCATTGTCCCCTCCTCCCAGCTTGCCACATGGCCTGCTCTTGCCGTTGTTTCTGGCAAACGAGAGAGGACAGCCCTCATTTTTCATGTAAAATGACTCCTCTTATCCCCTGTAACCGCTTGATTATATTAATTTTTAAAGAAAATTGAAATCACAATTTAAAACATTTTCATGGATATTTAGTTTGCTGGTTCATTGTTTGCCTTCTCTCAGCGAGTGTAACCTTTGTGCAGGCAGGAGTCTTGTCTGAGTTATTACTGCCCAGAAAAGTTCTGTCTTATTCAGCCAAATGTTGGATGAATGAATAAATCAATGAATGGATGACACAGGAGTGTCTCTGGGGAAGCAGAAATGACAGATATGCTCTCAGGGTCATGAAAATGCCTGACCAAAAGTGAATGGAGTTTCAGGATACACTATACAGTTGGTGGAAGACAGGCAGAGTGAAAACTTTAAGCTCTGTAGATCAACAGATGTTTGTTATCTTTCTTTGCCTCTGAAAAGGGTCATTTTCAAGGTAAAGCCAGGATGGCACTACAGCTCTGAGCAGGTTCCCAAGGGCAAGACCAAAAGTGAGTCTTTGCAACATATGCATGGTTTGCATGCCTACCATGCAAATGTGTGGATTCAATAATAGTAATGATGATGATGGTGGTGATGATGGTATCAAAGTTCCACCCAAGAAATAGAACCAGGAAGATATCTGTAGATAGATAGATAGATAGATAGATAGATAGATAGATAGATAGGTAGATAGATAAGCTAGATGGGAGGGAGGACCCCAAAACACCAGGAATTTATTTATAAAATTTGTGTATTTATTCTTGCATGTTTAAACTTCATCCACTTTCAAAATGCTCTCTATTCGATGCAATTTACCTATAGAGATGCTTTTTCCTCTGCTCAAAGAGTTTTTGAACTCATCAGTTTTGACGCCTTTAACTGCTTTTGCCATTTTGTGTTTCACCTCTTTCACATCAGCAAAAGTTTCCCTTTGAGGACTTTTTCATCCAAGAGAGACAAAAAAAAAAAAACTGACTCAGGTAGAGATCAGGTAAGTAGGGAGGAGGGGGCATGGGGTTCATGCCATTTTTAGTCAAAAAGTACTGAATACTCGGTGCAGTGTGGGCAGATTGTTCACATAAATCACCCATCATGAAATGGGAAAACACATTGAAGGGATCTCCAAAAAAATTCACTGAAGCCAAACTCAGCCTCTCACAATAATGCTAGCTGATGGGTTCCTAGAACACTTATATAGTAGAGAAAGCTTGTACTACAAGGTACTCATCCTCCAAAAGATAACTCTTTTTTGTTTTTTGTCCCTCCTCATATATATCATTCATATATTAAATATACATATATATATACATATATTCACACACACACACACACACACACACACACACACATACACACAGAGTTGTAAGGATTGCCATAAAAGATTGGATAGTTGTGAAGCTGGCCAAGCAAGTCTGAAATCCATAGACCAGACCATTAGGGACAGCGTGTTGGCAACTCTTTAGCAGGAACTGGCACTATGAACCACAGTCTTTTTCCTCAGGGAAGCTCAGTCTTGTTTTTTTTTTGTTTGTTTGTTTTTTTTTTTTTTTTTGAGTTGGAGTCTCACTCTGTTACCCAGACTGGAGTGCAGTGGCCGCTCCCGGCCACCGCAGCCTCCACCTGCTGGGCTCCGGTGATTCTTCCACCTCAGCCTTCCAAGTAGCTGGAACTACAGGCGCGCACTATCAGGCCCGGCTAATTTTTTTGTTTTAATTCATTGTAGAGATGAGGTCTCGCCAAGTTGCCTAGGCGGGTCTTGAACTCGCGGGCTCAGGCAATCCACTCACCTCAGTCTCCCAAAGCGCGGGATTACAGACTGAGCCACCGAGCCCGGCTCAGTCTTGTTTTTAAGGCCTTTCACTGATTGGATCAGGTTCACCAAGATTTCCCAGGACAATCTCAGTACTTAAAGACATTCAATTATAGATGTTAATCACATCAGCAACCCCTAAATTGGTATTTTTTTAGAATAACTGAGTGCTATAGCCTAACCAGGTTGACACATAAGACACATCATAAGGATGGTCAACTATGGTTGATGGTGATAATAACTGCTGCTCTTTATTTTGCTCTTAGTAGGTGTCAGACTGCTTATATGTCTTTTCTAATTTATATTTTTAGCCCAATTGTCATTCTCACAGTATATATAAGGAAGTTCAGGGAGGTTAACTGACATGTCCAAAGTCACACGTGATCAAAAAATAGATCTGTGTGTGGCTAGAGATCTCATGTACAACATGAGAACTATAATCAATAATATTGCATTTCATACAGGTAATATGCTAAGAGAGTACATGTGGGTACTCTTACTACAAAAAAAAGAAAAAATATTTAAAGGGAGGAGAGAAAAAAAGGAAGGAAGGAAGGAAGAAGGGAGGGAGGGAGAGAAAGAAAGAAAACAAAGGTAAATAATATGAGATTATGGATATGTGAAATTGCCTCACTACAGTAAACATTTTACTGTCTGTGTATATCAAGATAAGTATATCAAAACATCACTTTGTATACCTTAGATATATACAATTTTTTTAAAGTATGTTTGTATGGGTTTCAAATCTAAGCATTTAACCACTGGGACAGAAATTCTGGGCTTAGGACTCTGTCATTAATACATACAGGAAATATTAAAAGCCCAATAATAGTGGTGATGATGATGGTGATAATGATGATGGTGATGACAGTATCAATCAAGGTTCTATACAAGGACAATCTTCCATGTAAAAAGCAGCCCACAAATCTTAAATGAGAAAGAAAGAGAATGTTATTGAAATCTAGAGCTACACTGGTAAGCAACGTTAACTTCTTTCATTTCCAGAAGTCGAACAAGAGCCTAATAGAACCTAAGTGACATGGATTTCTGTACTGGTGTTATGGGTATGTTTCCATTTTGGCTCCCATGCCAGGTGGACAGTAGCCTGAATCAGGAACACTTGAAGGAACATTTTTGCCCCATTGTCTCTAGGTTGCTAGGAGCCTTCACATCTTCCTCCAGTTCATCCCCCCGCCCCTTAGCACGAGGTGGTTGCAGCATTTCCTAATATAAATGCAAGCAAAATAAAATTAGAAATGTGCTGGTGGGGGGAAGCCAGCTACCCACAGGCGCTGTAAATTGTCTTTTCCTCTCACCCCTCCTCTCTGCTACCCACCCCCTCTCACCCCCATCAAGCCACCCCAAATAACCTGCCTTGTCTGGCTGAGTCACTGTTTCTGGAAACGCAGGACAAGTCATTGGTTGATGATTAGCTGACGATCAGCAGTCAAAAGAGAATGATGCTCCAAAAGAAAGTTGATAGGATTAACCTGTATGGATGGCAGGTCTAGAAAGCTGCTTGGGATAGACAGCTTGCGTGACATATGTCTTTTAGGGTCAAGGAAAGACACCAGGGAATGAGAGAATATCAAACTGCTGAGTTTTGCCATCGTAGTGGCTGCCTTATGTACAATCCCTTTGCTTCTGCTTTCCCAACTTAGGGATGGTTTTTTTACCCTCAGAGCATGTATTTGCTTGGCTGTAGTCTCAATGACCCTAGTGTTTGGTGACTGAGGAACACCTATTTTATTAGCCACCCTTCTTTCTTTTAGTGATGGGCATACTTGTGTCTTGTATCTATGCATAAATTGTATAACGGTATAGAGAATTCAAAAATCTGGTAATCCCTAAAATAAAGTTTCTCAGCATCACCAGGATACCCAAAATGTGGATTATCAGGTGACACCCTAGTCCCATAATGGGGGTGGGGCCTGGGCACTGACATAACAGAGTAGTAATCTCACTTCCCTTGAAGGCTAAGAAAGCTAGCATAATGATATTCTCACCACTTGATTTAAAAAACAAAAACAGAGAAAAAAATGGCTTCAATATTTGAGGAATTTGGTTATTGAGGACGAAGGAATATGATGCTAAGATGACAATGGTGGTGCTGACATTAATGATAATTAAAACCATAGTCATTACATGTGACCTATCATTGAACTCTTGCTCTACCAACTCATGTCTTGAGAACCATTACATGGAACACTTCATTTGATCCTCCCAATAATCTGGCAAGTCATATTACCAGACCAGCTTTTATAAATGAGAAGAAATAAATGACAGCCCAAGAGCTGAATAGCTTGCCAAGATTTTACTGCTAATAGGGATTGAGAATGGATGAGTATAGGTCATCCAAACCCCAGAGCCTGAGCTCCTAACAGCCTCAAGACACTGTTATTATCAGGGAAAATTCAGGACACACAGAACTACATTTTGGGAAGAGAAAAGGAAGCATCCTTTTTTCCCCCTCTTCTTTTATCCATGGCTCCCCATTCTAGCTGCACAATGTCATCTCCTGGATTGCCTTAAAAATCAGGTTGCATGGGTTCGAACCCACACCAATGTAAGATAACTTTAGGAATGCTGGATTTGATTATCAGTATTTTAAAAAATTCCTTAAGTAATGAACATCCAGGATTGAAAGCTGACGGAGGTTAAAGCTTTTCAAAATGTGGTCCATGAGTCAGATTTCAAGAGATATCTTCAACGTTTTACTGCATGAACATTTATTGAAGGTGTGTGATATCACTTTTCCTAATTCTTAAAGGGATTTCATAATGCCAAAAAATAAACCAAAAAGGGTGGGAAATCATTGCCTTGGAGGATGGTGGGAACCATTTCCTCCTTAATGAATTGAGAGCCTGCCGTGTGCCAGGAACGGAAGTGGACTCTTCAGATGAGCTATCTCAATGAATCATCCTCACAGGCCTGGTATTGTTTCATTTTATACACAGGGGGCTGAGGTTCCAGAAAGCCAGGAACATGTCTGCTATGTCACCAAGAATAAAGGATAGAGCCATAAACCAACTCAAGTCTATTTAATGCCAAAGCCAGTTCTTAATAGCCTTCCCTGATGGATGAGGGTTGAAAAAGTCCTGCCCAGAAATAGGGGAAAGACTCAAAGACAGCTAGAGGGCTTTGCCAGCCAGAGGGCATGCAGGAATTCTAAAGTGGTGCATTGTTAAGAAAGTAAAATGTTCCGAGTTTTCACTGTGTAGCTCAGGATTAATCTCCACTGTCCCAAAGCAAGCAGAAAGAAATTTGACCTTTCCCCCTTGCCTGGAAACTGATCCCTTCTGGAAGCTTCTGAACTTGCTACTGACGATTTATTTTCTTTTTCCCATGTCTTCTCCCTGCCATCTTATTTTCTTGGTCCCTGACCATGTATCTCAAGCAAGAAAGTGTTCTGTTTTCTAATGAAGCCAATGTAGACCCTTTATTTAATGAAGGGTATATATCCCTTACTATCTTCTGCTAATTGTTCTTTCCCAAAATACTTCTGAGGTTTAATTCTTTTATGCACATGGGAGGAGGATGATCTTTACAATGACACAGTGATCTTACCTAGCAAATATGTTCCCCTACAGATCCCCATCTTAGCAAATGTCATGACCCACTGTTCAAGCTAAACATTTTGGTGTCCTCCTCAGTTCCTCCCTCTTGAGCAACCAGCTCCTTTTTTCTACCCAATAAATCACCCTGTCCTGCCATGCCTCTCAGGTCCATCCACTCCCTCCTTCTCTACCACCTTTCTGGTCCAAACTTCATCTGTCTCTCAGACAGGAAACTGCTGTGGCTTCTGCTTGATCATCCCCCAACTGTGCTCCCACCATGCTGTCCTCTGCAGTCAGAGTAACAGCTTTTAAAACAAATCTGGTCATGTCTCTGCACTACTTAGAAATCTTCCCATTGTTTCTCTGAACACTGGAAGTAAAATCCAGAACCTTTCACATAGCCCACCATGTGCTGTGTGATCTTTCCTTTTGCTCTCCAGCCTGATCTCTCTCCATGGTTCCCTTCACTCTCTCAATCACACCCTGTAAAATGAGGAAGACAAATGTTCCTCACGTTTTATGACTGCAAGCATGAGATGAAAATTGGGTGATCTGGGGAGCTCGTCTTACAGAGCAAAGAGTTTTGTTTACTTTTTAAACAGCTTTATTGAGATATAATTTACATATGATAAAATTCACCCATTTTAAGTGAACAATTCAAAGTTTTCTAAATACATTTGCAGAACTGTGCAACCATCACCAAATCTAATTTTGAAACATTTTCATCACCCCAAAAAGATCCTTCAGCAGATTAGTATTCATTCCCCTGTTCTCCCAGCCCTAGGAAGCCGCTAATCTACTTTCTGTCTCTGTGAATTTGTTTGTTCTGGACACTTCATATAAGTGGAATCATAAAGTATTTATTCTTTTGTTTCTGGCTTCTTTCATTTAGAATAATGTTTCCAAAGTTCACCCATGTTGTGATGTGTATGACCAGAAAACATTCTATAATATGAATGTACTGTGTTTTCTTTACCTATTCGTTAGTTGGTGTATATTTGGGTCTCTCCCACTTATTGGCTATTGTGAGTCATGCCACTGTCTGCACATTGCTTAAGAACATCAGTAAGTCCAGGTTTCCTGCTATCAGCAGAAATTCAGTCAGTCGTTTGACTGGTCTAAGCTTCAGTTTTATCTTCTGTAAATTGGGAGTAATAATAGCATCTACTTCATGGGTCCTTTAAAAATTAAATGTAATCATATGAGGGAAACATTGACCACAGTACCTGATATCTAATTCACATTCCATAAACCTGAGCTATCGTTATGATTACCTTTTTTGTTGAAACAAAATCATTACAGTAGTAGTTGTTGGTAGTTATTATTTTTTACTAAATATGTATTTAATTTTTACTATGCCCTAGTCATTTATTTATTATTTTCATTTACCCTGTGATGCAGTCATTATTTTCCCATTTTATACATGAAAAAACAAAGTCAAGGAACCCAAGGGTGTGCCAAGGACACATTGTTAAGAAAAAATGCAACAGGGTTTCTAACTGAAACCAACCACAGAATATTTGGAACCTTTGTTCCTGGTGTTTGAGAATCTGTTATCCACAGACCTTTTGACTTTCAACCCCACATGCACCACTCTCTGTCTTACCCCTCAAAAAAGGCATAAAAAGGATCACAAGGTAGCTGGTTCTGAGGATATAATCAAGTACTTGGCTTAAAAATAAAAGAAATGCCAATGTAGATATTATTTTAATCGTGGGAAGGATTGTTTGTTGGCTAGTCACCCTTCACTTTCTTCTGAGAAAAAGCTTTATTCACAGCAGGCCAGACTTTGGAAGGAACTTCCTCACAGTCAAGGTTTTGAGATCCCGGGAAACTCATCTGAGAAGAGGCTGTGGCATTGTCTCTACTGACTGGGCATTTGTGTATGTGTGTGTGTGTATATGTGTCTGTGTGTGTGTGTGTGTGTGTGTGTGCAAGTGTACCGAGTGTGTTCAGAGTTTAGGCAGAATCATTCCTTCTAGTGGACTCTTTCTAGCTCTATGATTCTTTGCCTGGGGCCTGGGGAGTTGGGAAGTGAGCTTAAGCCTTATGTTTTATTTGTCTTCATGAATTTGCCTAAATCCTCTGCAAATCAGTATTCGCTGCCTCTCAAAGATGTGGATGGTGGTAGTAATTTTAAAATTATTCTAACATTCTAAGTCATCATCAGTGTATTGTTTTCTTTTTTCACCCCCCTCAATATGTGCATCCTAGGAGACACACAGAGAGATGGAAAGATGAAAATAGACATGGTGAAAGAGAGCAAGTAATTAAAATCCGTGGTTTGAGAACTCATACAGGAGGGTGCATAGCTGAGACAGAAAACAGTAAAACAGTAACTAGGTGTCACTCTTTTACCAAAATTCACAGTAATTGAGAGGAGAAGTAGGTAAAAAAAATTTTTTTGGAGTGATTTTGTTAACCAAAATATGTGATTTGGCTTGAGGTTTTTAGGGCTATGCTGTGTGTGTGTGTGTGTGTGTGTGTGTGTGTGTGTGTGTGTGTGTGTGTTTCCCTTTCACTTCTAACTGTGACACTTTTGGAGTGATTTTTTTTTTTTTTTACAAATGGAGTTTTCAATAGGGATTGCCTTTTGTTTTTTCTCTTTTCCTACAGCGATGCAATCAGGATCCTGTCTGAAAGCACCAGAAGAAGTTGTTACACTTTGGTGGGCTTGAACCTGGCCCACCTCCTCTTCCCATCCCTCCGTCACCCCATACAGTTAGTTTGTCCCGTGTAATCTCCTCTCTGGGGTTTGGGCAGGCATATGGGCTGTCCCTAGCAGAGCTGATATCACCAGCTTCACAAAACTGCCTGTTACATGCTGGTGGTCACAAGAGAAGGAGAGGTGAGAAGGGCTTGGGGCCAGACAAAGCAAGCCTTTGCAAATGAACATGGCGTTGGCCACCAGCAGTCTTCATTATCCCCATCTTTGCAGGCAATCAGGCTGGCTTTTTGTCAGCCCTGTGCAGAGAAGCCTTGTTAATTCACCCCCATGAAAATGGAAGTTTCATACACATTGACATAATTAATGAAGTGGCAGGCAGCATGCTCTACCAATTAACACCACAGGGAAAAGTAAAATGGGCTTTCTTTTGGCGTGTTGTGCCAAAGTTAAGGACTGTAACACACAGCAAATAAATAGAGATGCTTTTAATGAGCCGCAAGATCGAGCTGAATAACTCAGAAAGGAGTGTTGGGTAAACACTGCCAACTCTTTGCACCGTTAAGAGTAATTGATGAGCATAGTTAAAAGTTTGGGGGGTTAGAGGACCATCAGCTGCTGCAACCATGCTCATTTATAAACATATTTTCCCCTGAAAGTTAGGTGTGTTAAAGAATGTAATGTACAGTGGGAAACAAATACGATGGACTGTAGTGCCCAAAAAATAGGAGGCATAGTTGTTCCAGGAAGAACAAGTGTGGTGGATTTTTCACACTTGATGGGATTGTTTTTTGTGAAACTCAAAGCAAAACTAGCTCCTCAGCCATAGGTCCCTGACCTGAGTGTGCCTTGGAAGCAGGAAGAAGGGAATCTCTAAGAGAGGCACTGAATGATTCCATTCCTTTTAGAAAACCAGATGGGTAATTTAATTATTTTTCTCTCTGTTCATAAGATTAAAACATGACCTTCTACCAAAGGATTTCCCATGGTTTCTGAATGAGCAGGTGCATTTGTACAAAGAAGTTTTCTGATCAGAGAGAAAGCCACTGAATCAAAACATAGAAAATCCATAGGGTTCACAATAGCTATTTTAGAAATTTTCAGTGATCTTGAGTTCAATTCGTTTTTGTTAATATGGTGTATCTGGTCCAATTAAGGCTCCACTTAAAATTAAGGTGCCGACAGTGGAGTTGCATTGTGCACGTGTTCTACCTTAGATAAATTTTTGATGCATATCTGACCAAGCCAAACCTAACACATTCAGCAATCGTCCTACCACTCCTCTCCCCTCCCTCCTCCTGAAAACCATCATAATAAAAGTGCAGGAAGGAAGTTCTTCGCATCAGTGGCAAGCATTTACAAATGTATTTTAAAGTATTTTGAAGTAAGAGAAAAGTTATTCAATATGGCACCCATCAATGGACCCCAGGTCCTCCCCATCTCTTCTGGCTACAACATTTCATCATGCTGAGTGAGTTTTCATTTTTAAATTGGATATCATTCCTGCAACATGGCCCTAAGTACAAGCCAACTGCTTAGTCTGTTGTTGCTCAAAGAAAAAACTGTCCATGTGAAATTCTTAAGGAGAATGTGTTGACACCAACATGGTATCTTCCTAAGCAATTTTCTGAGATTTGACCATGTGTGATTTCTGCCTTTTGTGCCTACTTTGGACATGACCTGTACTTTAGATGTGATTCTTGGAAGCTGCACCACTTTCTGTTACACAAGTACCATTGTTTCATCTTCTTTCTGGTTGAGGACTAGTTACTTAAACTTTTCAGTTACCTACTTTGTAAATTATGAGTGGTATTGTTTTTCAGATTGTGGTCCTTGAACCTGTCCCAAATCATCTTGGATCCTAGATTAATGTGAAGTCTTGTTCTAATCTGTTATATCAAGGATGACCCTAAAATCAACATATTTCACAGGCATCTTGTATCCCCATGATCTTTTGATCTTAACTACACTTAACATCCCATTATACTTTCAGTCCATTATGACCCAGCATGCTTCCAGTACTGTTCTGTTGAATGGATGCTTAGGAAATCTAAATGTATTTGCATTTCAAAGACTGAAGGGAAACCTGTCCAGGTAAGAAAACAATCCATTGTTTTCCATCTTCAACAACAAAGAATTTAGTTCATCACGTGTGCTGTCTAATGATTGGTATGTGATTACTCTTTTCCTTCGGAGAAAGACAGGTTAATGTGGCTAACAATTTTGATTTACTGCATTTTATGTTGTGACTTCTATTTAAATGTACCTATAATAACTACCTGTGCCTTTCAGAGAGTGTGAATTTTGTGTATGTGTGAGTGTGTATTGTAGTCTCACTCCATTGCCCAGGCTTGGAGTGCAGTGGCATGCTCTTAGCTACTGCAGCCTCAACCTACTGAGTTCAGGTGATTCTTCTTCCTTAGCCTTCCAAGTAACTGGAACTACAGGTACGCACCACCATACCTGGCTAATTTTTCATTTAATGTAGAGACAAGTTCTTGTCAAGTTGCCCAGGCTGGTCTCAAATCCCTGAGGTCAGGCAATCCTCTTGCTTCAGTCTCCCAAAGTACTGAGATTATGGCGTGAATTACCACACCCTGCAAGAATGTGAATTAAAAGAGCTGCTGGGCTGGGCTCGGTGGCTCAGCCTGTAATCCCGCGCCTTTGGGAGGCTGAGGTGAGTGGATTGCCTGAGCCCGCGGGTTCGAGACCCGCCTAGGCAACTTGGCGAGACCTCATCTCTACGATAAATCAAAAAATCAACCGGGCGTGGTAGCGCGCGCCTGTAGTTCCAGCTACTTGGAAGACTGAGGCAGAAGGATCACCGGAGCCCAGCAGGTCGAGGCTGCGGTGGCCGGGAGCGGCCACTGCACTCCAGTCTGGGCGACAGAGTGAGACTCCAACTCAAAAACAAAACAAAACAAAACAAAA
>CAUYQG010076567.1:0-28339 GCA_963574415.1 Tarsius wallacei | reverse complement strand
GCGCCTTGGGAGGCTGAGGTGAGTGGATTGCCTGAGCCCGCGGGTTCGAGACCCGCCTGGGCAGGCTAAACCTCATCTCTACAATAAATCAAAAAATCAGCTACTGCACTCCAGTCTGGGTGACAGAGTGAGACTCCAACTCAAAAACAAACAAACAAACAACCATGTGTCTTTGTAAAAAATTAGTTGTCCTTAAATTTGTAGTTTATTTTTGGACTCTCCATTTCTTTCTATTAATCTATTTTCTGTCTTTACACAAATACCCTGATGTTTTGTTTATTGTAGCTTATAATAATTATAGAATCCAGATAGTTTTACACCTCCAACTATGTTCTTTTTTTCAGTGGAATTCTCCTAGGTGCTTTGAGTTTCCATACACATTTTAGAAGTAACTTGTTGATATCTATCTACAAAAATTTCTACTGGAATTTTGATCGAGACTATGTTGAATCTTTAGATCAGCTTGAAGAAAATGAACATCTTAACAACACTGATTCTTCCGAACCATTAGCAAGGTAACTTTCCATTTTTAGGTCTTCTTTAATTTTCCTCAGCAATATTCTATAATTTTTTAGTGTACAGCTTTTTCACCTCTTTCACAAGATTTATCCCTAATTATTTCATATTTTATGCTATTACAAATGGAATTCCTTTACTGATTTTAATTTCTTTCTTTATTTTATTTAAAGATGTGGGGTACAATTCAGGATTAGGTACATATGTCGTCTGTACAGGTGAAGTTTGGGCCTCCCATTGGTCCTCCCTATGGTTTGGGATCAGATACCATTATTAATGTTATGTGCTCCTCCTTCTGGCAGTGTCCCGCTACTGCCGATCCCTTTCATGTAGTATTATGATAAATATTCAGGGTTCACTTATGAGTGAGAACATGTGATATTCAGTTCTTTGTTTCTGTGATAAATCACTGAGTATTATAGACTCTATATTCATCTGAGTTGTGAAATTTTAATTTCTGACTATTCACTGTTAGTATGTAGAAATACCATTGAATTTGTATATTGATCTTTTATCCTGCCACCTTGTTAAACTCACCTCCTAGCCCAGTAGCTTTTGTAATAGAGTCTGTCAGATGGTCATGACATTTGTGAACAAAATACATTTTACTTCTTCCTTTCTTTTTCTTGACTAACTTTGCTGGTTAAAACATTCAGTACAAAGATACATGTAAGTGGTGAAAGATAACATCCCTGTATCGTTCCTGATCTTAAGGGAAAAGTATTGAGTATTTTACCATTAGGTAAAAGACTGAATGATGTTTGCAACAGGTTTTTCATTTTTGATCCTTGTCAGGTTAAGGAAATTCCCTTCTTTTATAATTTGCTATAAGTGTTGTTTGCTTGTTTTGTTTTAATCAGAAATAGATATTGGATTTTGTCAGATGTTTTTTCCATGCTTATTGAGACTTTTTTAGGTTATTCATAGGTATTATTTGAATGTTAAACAACCTTGTATTCCTGGGATAAACCTCACTTGGTCATGATATATAAGCATTTTAAAACACTAATGAATTTCATTTGCTAATATTGTGTTTATATGTTTGCATTTATGTTACTGATATGAGAACTATTAGTCTGCAATAATTATTCTTGTAACATATTTGCCTATTTTGATATAAAGGTAATATAGGCCTCATAGCATGAGTTAGAATGTATTGTCTTTTTTCCAATATTTTAGAAGTTAGCATAAAATTATTATTTCTTCTTTAAATGTTTGGTAGAGTTCACTAGAACCAAACTATTCGGGCCTGAAGAGAGAGACAGAGACAGAGAGAGAGAGAGAGAGAGAGAGAGAGAGAGAGAGAGAGACAGAGAGAAGGGGGGGAGTTTGAGAAAGATTTATGTAAGATTTTAGTGGGTTTTATTTTGTTTTGTTTTTTTGAGTTGGAATCTCACTCTGTTGTCCAGGCTGGAGTGTAATGGCACGCTCACGGCCACCACAGCCTCGACCTGCTGGGCTCAGGTTATCCTTCTGCCTCAACTTTCCAAGTAGCCGGAACTGCAGGCATGTGCCACAATGTCCAGCTAATTTTTTGATTTATTGTAGAGATGAAGTCTTGCCAAGTTGCCCAGGGTGGTCTTGAACCATGGGCTCAGGCAATCCTCTCACCTCAGCCTTCCAAAGTGCTGGGATTATAGTTGTGAGCCACCATGCCTGGCCTTTATATAAGATTTTAAGCAGCAGTAGAGGGTGTGATGTTATGTTTACAGTTCACATGAGTCATTTTGCCACAATATGAAGAAAGATTAGAAATGGATAATAATGGCAGTGTCTGCAGGCAACAGATAGTGGTGATTTAGACAAGGGGTCCCTAACCCCTGGGGTTTATGGCCTATTAGGAATTGGGCCACACTGCAGGAGGTGAGCGGCAGGCAAATTAAGCTTCATCTGTATTTACAGCGGCTTCCTATCACTCATATTACTGCCTGTGCTCCATCTCCTGCCAAATCAGTGGCAGCATTAGATTCTCATAGGAGTGTGGACGTTATTGTGAGCTGCACATGCAAGGAATCTAGGTTTTGCACTCTTTATAAGAACCTAATGCTTAATGATCTGAGATGGAGCTGAGGCGATAATGCTAACACTGAGGAGTGACTGCAAATGCAGATTAACCTTAGCAGTGAGGTTTGACGGCACATCCTCCCCTTTCCAGACCATGGAAAAATTGTCTTCCATGAAACTGGTCCCTGATGTCAAAAAGGTTGAGGAACACAGATTTAAACTATGCTATTATCACAGGAAACAATGATACATAGTTTGACTCAAGTAACATTTTAGAAAGTAAAAGTGATACACGTGGGTGCTGGATTAGATATGGGGAAATTAAAAGTGACTTCTAGGTTTTTGGCTGGTGTAACTGGATCATTTGTAGTAGCATTCACCAAAATATCTTATACTTGGAGGGGAGCAAAATAGAGTGTGTGTGTATGTGTGGGCTGCTCAGGGAATATCATTCATTGGGGAGATTGGTTGGTTGGTTGGATTTTGATTATTTTGCATATTTGAATGTATAGTGATTTGTGAAACTCTAAGTTGGATACAAGTATTTTGAGCTCATAGTAAATTTCTGGGATACAAATAGAAATTTATGAATTGTCTGTGAATAAGCTGTGATAAAGTCTTAGGAATAGATAATATCATTTAACCTGAGAGACGAGCATGAGAAGAAAAAATTGTCTAGAGTCAGGCTTTGAAGAACTCTAATATGTAATCATTTTCTTTTTTCTTGACTTGAAAAAATCTTCAGGAACCAATTTTTCTTACTAGCTACTCTGTTGACTCTGCTTAATGCTAACATATCTTTTTTAATATCATAGACACCACCTAGGTTGGGTTATACTTGGTACAAAGGAGGTGGCAGTGATGAAATAAATATTGCAGCCAGAGATGATAACAATAACTATTGTGCTTACAGTTAGCCACCATATATAATTGCTTTGTTTGTTTTCCCACAGAAATGTATCACCTATAACAGGTTATGGAGAGAAACAGGCAAGATGGGATGGAAATGGTGGGAGTGAGAATCTCTTCAAAGGCAAGTATCCATAAAGACAGTCTGCCTGAGTGGATGTGTGCAGGTGTGTGAGTGAAAGTCCATCTGAGGGGAGACTCAGGATCATGCACCCAAGGCTCCCCTCCAGAGATGGCTGCAACCCACCACTGCCCTGAGATTGCAGCCCCCAACTCACAGGATCATCTGCCATTCCTGGTGGTCTCTCAGGAGGAGGCAGTAGAGATTAGTTGCTTCTCAGCAACTGGTACCTGACCCATGCCACCACCTGTAGCAGCTGGCCAGGCACTAGCAGTGGGAATGTGGAGAAGGCATGGAAAGGAAATTTGAAGATGAATTCCACCACTGGCATGGGAATGACAACTGCCGCCATTTTCTCTGTCCTGGGACCAGGCAGAGACCTGAATTTGCTTACCCAGCTCTGCTCAGCCTCCAACCCGAGACCCAGAGATGATCTCCACACCCCTTTGGGATCAACCATCACTGGCCTAGAGAGGAACCTTCAGAAATGGACACAGAGAGACAGATGCCCCACACCCAGGCATGGACACATCTGAGCTGAGTGGGAGTTTGGAAGCAGCAGCAGACGAGTTGGGTGAGTCCAAATCTGATTCATCCTCCTCCCACAGCAGTCTATGGGACATCTGACCCATGCTAAGAGCAACCTGATCAGCCTTTGCCAAGAGCAGAGGGGATGGGCTGGGGATCAGAGCCCACTCCCTACCACCCTGGCAGCCAAAAGTGGCAGCGGTGCTTGTAAAAGGAATCTGAAATTCCAGAAATGGTGAGAGAGGGAGCTTTTTCCCCCTTTCTTTCTGTTTTGTTTTATGTTTTTGTACTTGTTTTGTCCTTGTTATGTTTTGTTGTTTCTTAGTTTTTCAGTTTGTATATGAGTATTTTTGAAGGTGGGTGCATTATCAGGTTTTGTTTTCATTTGTGTGTTTGTAAGTTTTTGTTTTTTTGTTGTTTTGTTTTTGTTTCTTTGTTTATTCATTAGTTTGTGTGCCTGTTTTCTGTCTTCTTCTCCTCTCTCTTAATCTTCCTATCATCTCCCTTCTTGCATTTTCCATTATTTTCCTTTTTCTTATTTCATTTTGCTTTCAGGGCCATATATATGCCCCCACTACATGGACAGATTGTAAGGTGGTGGGAACTGGGTTCCAGGGGGCCCACACACCTGTCAGCAGATACTGTAATCTAGAGACAGTTTCTGAACCACAGATCCCCCCATCACACCTTAATCAAATCCCCAAACTGCAAAAAGCACAGCCCCCATCCCCAGTCTGACTTCAAAATTGAACAAATCCAGAGGATCTACATAAGGACGAAGAGGGAACTGAACAAACAGATGTGAAAGCTATACCCCATCACTAAGCAATGAAATTAAAGAAGGGGGCTAAAAAGGGGAGAAAAACCATCACAAATGAGGAAGAACCAAAGGAGAACCACAGATCCCATCCAGACTCCTGGGTAGACAGACCTGAAAATACAGACTTTGGAACTCAAAAAATGAAAAGCCCCAGAATGACTGGTCTCAACCCAAAAGCCCAGATATCAATATAGATAATGAATAGAAATGATGAGAGACAAAATGAAAGAATGGAGCAGTTAATAACTGAAATGATGGCAATAAAGAATACAGTAAATGAAGTAAATAACAAACTGACAAACATGGAAAGCAGAATTAATCAAGAAGAAAAAGAATCTCAGACTTGAGGACTAAAATATGGAACTAACCCAAATTGTTAAAAACACAGAAAGGAAGCTTAAAAAGATGGAAGAAAGCCTCCAAGAGATGTGCAATTAAATAAAGAGGCCAAACCTATGATTAATTGGCATTCCTGAGGCAGATAGAGAGACAGAGACCACCCTGGAACAAATATTCCATGAAATTATCCAAGAATACTTCCCTCATTTCATCAGTGATGTGACCATTCAGTCACAAGAGATTCAGAGAACTCCTGCAACATATAAAATGAGAAGATCAACTCCTAGACACATAGTAATTTGCTTACACAAAGTGGATATGAAAGAAAAAATCCTAAAGGCAGTGAGAGAGAAAGGTCAGACTACCTACAGGGGAAGATCAATTAGAATAGAAGCAGATTTATCTACAGAAAAACTACAGGCTAGAAGAGACTGGAGTCCAATCTTAAAAGTTCTCAAAGATAAATAATTCCAACCAAGAATATCCTACCCAGCTAAGCTAAGCTTCCTCAGTGATGGAGAATTAAAATCCTTCCCGAACTTTCAATACCTAAGAGTTTATGTCACCTCCAGATCAGTTCTACAAGAAATACTTAATAAAGTATTAAACACAGAAGAAAGAAATAAAAAAAAAAAAGAATGGCCACACTCTTCTCAAGAATGCATGAAAAAGATTGAAAACACACACATATCAACCCCAATATCAAAAGAAAACCAACACACAAATAAACAAAAACAACCACCATGCATGCTATAGGAACCTCACGACAGGGATACACTCTTGCATTTCAATAATTAGCCTGAACATGGATGGACTAAATACACCACTGAAAAGACATAGAATGGCAAACTGGATAAAAACATGTTGCAACAGTATGCTGTCTCCAGGGGACTCATCTCACCAGAATGGATACTCACAGACTCAAAGTAAGAAGATGGAAAAGAAATTTTCAGATGAATGGAACACAAAAGAAAGCAGGAGTTGAGATCTTAATATCAGAAAAAATATATTTTAAGTTATCAAAAATTTAAAAAGATACAGAAGGCCACTACATAATGATAAAAGGTCAATCCATCAACAAGAAATATCCATCCTAAACATATATGCACCCAATATAGGAGCACCAACTTTTATAAAGCAGCTTCCAGTTAAACTAAAACAAGATATTGACTCTAACACTATCATTACTGGGAACTTAAATACCCTACTAGCAACCCAAGACAGATCACTGAGGCAAAAAAATCAACAAGGAGATCTGGAACCTCAACTTGACACTTGATCAAATGGACTTAATAGATACCTACAGAACATTCCACCCAACAACCATGGAATATACATTCTACTCATCACCACATGAAACATAATACAAAATTGACAACATCCTCAGTCGTATATCAAGGGTAAACAAATCATAAGATTGAAATACTGCCATGTACCTCTCAGACCACAGAGGAATCAAAATAAATATCAACACCAACAAAGCCTCCCCAAAACCCACAAAGACATGGACACTAAACAGCACGATGCTGAACAACCCCTGAGTCAATACAGAAGTCAATCAGAAATTAAATGATTTCTGGAAGTGTATGAAAATAAAAACACATCTAACCAAATACTCTGGGATGCCATGAAAAAGTACTAAAAGGGTAATTCATTTCTTTACAAACACACATCAAGAATATGGAAAGATCACAAAATGACAACCTAAAAAATCATCTAAGGTGGCTGAAAAGACAAGATGACCAAAACCCTAACTTTAGCAGAAAAATCCAGATCAACAGAGTAAAAGCCCAAATACAGGACATAAAAGACAAAAATATCATAGAAAAAAAATAAATGAAACAAAAATCTGGTTCTTTGAAAGGATAAACAAGATTGACAGACCCCCTAGCCATATTGACCAAGAAAAAGAGAAAACCCAAATAAAAACAATCAGAAATGCAAAAGATCAAATCACAATAGACCTTGAAGAAATGCCAAAAATTATCAGATATTACTATGCACACCTGTATGAAAACAAATTCGACAACCTAAATGAAATGCCGAAATTTCTGACCTCACACAACCTCCCAAAGTTGAAACAAAAAGAAACTGAGATAGTAAATATACCAATAATAAGCCAGGAGATTGAATCTCTCATAAGAAAACAAGAACAAATAAAAGTCCTGGACCAGAAGGCTTTCCAATAGAGTTCTACAAAATATATAAGGAGGAGCTGATACCAATTCTATTGAAAGTATTCCAGACAATTGAGAAATACAGAACTCTTCCCACATCATTTTATGAATCTAACATCATACTGATACCCAAACTGGGTAAAGATCCAACAAAGAAAGAGAACTACAGGCCAATATCCCTGATGAACAGATGCAAAAATACTCAACAAGATTCTAGAAAATCGGATCCAATGACATACCTCAAAAATCATCCATTATGACCAAGTAGGCTTCATTCCTGGGATGCAGGGCTGGTTCAACATCCACAAGACCATAAAGGTATTTAAATACATCAACAGATGTAAAAACAAGAACCACATGATTGTATCACTAGATGCAAATCCAGCATTCCTTCTTGTTAAAAACTCTTGAACACCTAGGCATAGAAGGAACATACCTCAAAATAGTAAGAGCCATCTATGATAAACCCATAGCCAACATATTGCTAAACGTACAGAAATTGAAAGCCCTGAAAACTGGAACAAGACAAGGCAGGCCACTTTCACTCCTCCTGCTCAACATAGTGTTAGAAATTCTGGATAGAGCAATCAGACAAGAGAAGGAAATCAGGCGTATCCAAATAGGAAAAAAGGAAGTCAAGTTATCCCTCTTTGCTGATGATATGATTCTATATTTTGAAAACACAAGAGACTCTGTCAAAAACCTTCTTTTCACAGATAAAAGACTTCGGCAAAGTCTCATGGTACAAAATGTGCAAAAGACAGTCACATTCTTTTTTTTTTTTTTTTTTTGAGTTGGAGTCTCACTCTGTCGCCCAGACTGGAGTGCAGTGGCCGCTCCTGGCCACCGCAGCCTTGACCTGCTGGGCTCCAGCGATCCTTCCACCTCAGGCTTCCAAGTAGCTGAAACTACAGGCGCGTGCTACCACGCCCGGCTAATTTTTTGATGTATTGTAGAGATGAGGTCTCGCCAAGTTGCCCAGGTGGGTCTCAAACCCACGGGCTCAGGCAATCCACTCACCTCAGCCTCCCAAAGGCGTGGGATTACAGGCTGAGCCACCAAGCCCGGCTCAGTCACATTCTTATATACCAAAAACAAACAGGCAGAGTACCAAACACAAAGCACAATCCCATTCACAACAGCAACAAAAAAATGAAATACCTTAGCATCTTACTAACCAGAGAAGTGGAAGACCTTTACAACAAACATCACAAAACACTGCTCACAGAAATCAAAGATGACACAAACGAATGGAAAAATATTCCATGCTCATGGATCAGAAGTACCAACATTGTTAAGATGTCCATAGTACCAAAGACAATCTACAGATCTGATGCAATATCCATTAAATTACCAATGTCATTCTTCTCAGGCCTGGAAACAACAATACATAAATTGATATGGAAATGTAAATAGCCATAAATAGCCAAAATAATCCTCAGCAAAAGAAACAAAGGGGGAGGTATCACACTTCCAGACTTTAAATTTGATTATAAGGCTACAATAATCAAAACAGCCTGGTATTGGTACAAGAACAGGCATATAGACCAATGGAACAGGATAGAGATTCTGGAAGCAAAATCTCAATTTCTCAACCAATTCATCTTTGACAAAGGCTTCACTAACAACCACTGAATAGGAGAACCTATTCAGTAAATGGTACTGGGAAAATTGGTTGAACACATGCATAAGATTGAAACAGGACCACTATCTATTACCATACACAAAAATCAACTCTAAATGGATCAAAGACCTAAACGTAAAACCTCAAACTATAAAAATCTTAGAAAATACAGGCAGCACCCTTATGGATATTGGAACTGGCAACCAATTCCTGACCAAAACCCCAAGTGCCATGCCATAAGAGATAAGATAGACAAGTGGGACCTCATCAAACTGAAAAGCTTTTGCAAAGCAAAAGAAACCATCAAGAGAGCTGGGAGACAGCATATAGACTGGAAAATTATGTTTGCCAACTATGTATCTGACAAAGGCCTCACATCCAGAATCTACAAGGAACTCAAACATGCCAAAAAGAAAAAAACAAATAGCCCTATTAAAAAGTGGGCAAAAGATATGAACAGACACTTCTCCAAAAAAGACATACAAGTAGCCAACAGATATATGAAAAAATGCTCAGCCTCACTAATCATTGAAGAAATGCAAATTAAAACCTCACTGAGATAGCACCTAACTGCAGTCAGAATGGCCATCATCAATAACTCAAAAAACAATAGATGCCGGTTAGGATGCAAGTAAAAAGGAACACTTCTATACTGTTAGTAAACTCGTACAACCTGTGGAAAACAATGTGGCATTTCTTTTTTTTTTTTTTTTTTGAGTTGGAGTCTCACTCTGTCACTCAGATTGGAGTGCAGTGGCCGCACCCAGCCACTGCAACCTCGACTTGCTGGGCTCCGGTGATCCTTCCACCTCAGCCTTCCAAGTAGCTGGAACTATATGCGCACGCTACCACGCCCAGCTAATTTTTGATTTATTGTAGAGATGAGGTCTCGCCAAGTTGCCCAGGCGGGTCTTGAACACTCGGGCTCAGGCAATTCATTCACCTCAGCCTCCCAAAGTGCTGGGTTTACAGGCTGAGCCACCAAGCCCGGTTACAGTGTGGCATTTCTAAAAGATCTAAAAATTGACCTTCCATGTGATCCCCAAATCTCCCTTCTGTGAATATACCCAGGGGAACTCAAACCATTCTACAAAAGGTTACCTGCGCACACATGTGTATCACAGCACTATTCACAATAGCAAAAACATGGAACCAACTGTGCTACCCATCAAAAGTAGACTGGATTAAAAAATGTGGCACATATACATGATGGAATATTATGCGTCCATAAAGAAGGACAAAATTATGAACCTGTTCTTAAATCAGGTGATGTGGGGACCAAAGTCAAGCCCAAACTTTACCTGTACAACGTCCATTTGTATATCTAATCCTGAATTGTACACCACATATTTAAAATAAAAAAATAAAAATTAAAAAATTAAAACATAATGCATCCCATTTTTACAGAAATCAGATTGACAAAAGCTTAAAATTCTGACTATTACCAGCTGTTATTGAATAATGGCAATCTTTTAGCATAAGTATTAGAATAATAAATTGTTTCAATCACTTTGTGAAGTTTTTTGACAGAATCTATTAAAGTTAAAAATATGCATACTTGTCAACTTAGCAACATTACTCTTAGATATATGTCCCAGAGAAACTGTCACATGAATATATATGGACTTATATTCAGGAAGTTATTATTATTATTGCCCAAATTTGTAATGATTTTTTAAAAATTATAAGCAGCAAGCATACAGCACCAGAAGCATGGAATGACAAATTAAGTTTCAGTGGAATACTATGCAACTGGTAACATGAATGAATGAGTTACAACTATATGCATAATGATAAATTTCAGAAATAATGTTGAGCAACAAAGTTAAGTGTCAGCAGTATATTTACAGTGTGATTTTTTTTTATCTCAAACTTAAAACTTGTAAAACAACACTATGTGTTTTTATAGATTCATGGGTGCAAAAGTAATAAATGAAAAGTTCAGGAAGGGAGGAATTAAATGGGGTCAGAGAGGAGTACACAGTGGATTAAAACTTAGCATGTTATGTTTTATTTGTTTTTTAAAATGTGACATAAAAAACAAAATGTTAAAATTTAGCAGGTTATGAAATCATTATTTATTAAGAGATTTAAAATGTTAGTTGACAAAAAGCTCAACAAAAAGATCAATATTATTAGTCAGCAGCAAAATGAAAATTAAGCTACACTACACATTTATTAGAATGGCTAAAATTTAAGAGTTTGTCAGTTCCAAGTGTTCATGAGGATGTGCAGGAATTGAGACTGTCATACACTGCTAGCGGGAAAGTAAAATGGTACAACCACTTAGGAAAACAGTTAATCATTTTTTACAAAGGTAAGCATACACACAACTCAGCCATTCCATTTCTAGGTACTTAAAATCCATGAAAACATGTCTATACAGACTTGTACACAAATGTTCATAGCAACTTTTTTCATAATATCCTTAAACTAGGAATACCCATATCAACAGGTGAATGGCTAACAACAAAATAAAATATATCTGTAAAACCTCAGAAGTATTACTCCAATTTAAAGACAGGCAAAAAACTATACATATTGTATAATTCCTCTTACATATAATTATAGAAAATAAAAATTAATATACAAAGGAGGACCCCAAAAAAACCTTGGAATGTATTTATTAAAAATTGTGTACTTATTCTTACATGTTTACATTTCAGTTACCTTCAGAGTACTCTCCATTTGATGCAGTATAACTATCAAGATGCTTTTCTACTGCTCAAAACAGTTTTTGAACTTGTCAATTTTGATGACTTTTAGTGCTTCTGCTGTTTTTTGTTTCACCTCTTCCACTCGGCAAAATGTTTCTTCTTGAGGACTTTTTTCATCCGGGGAAACAAACAAAAGTTGCTCAGGGAAAGATGGGGTGAATAAGGAGAGTGGGGCAAAGGGGACATGCTGTTTTGGTGACCAAACTGCTAACCACTCAGCACAGTGTAGAGGGGTGTGTTGTCATGGTGGGAGAACCAGTAACCTGTTTGCTATAACGCAGGATGCTTCTCCTACAAATCGTGATGCAAATGGCCAACCAAAGTTTTTGTCTGGAAGTTTTGAGAAAGTTGAAAGTGACTGAAGTTTAAACATGTAAAAATAAATACACATTTTTAATAAATAAATTCTGTCTTGGCGGACCCCTTTGTATAGTGACAGAAAGTAAATCTGTTGCTGCTTAGGTCTAGAGGTAGAGAGAGGAAACGGGGTGAAAATAGGCATAAAGAATCTTTTGAAGTGATGGAAATTATCTGTATCTTTTTTGTGGTGGTGGTTTCACAGGTATACATATCTGTCAAAACTCATCAAATAGTACATTTTAAATAGATGCATTTTATTATATATAAATAAACCTTAGTAATGTTGATCAAAATATCTTAGGTGGTTTATGATTCAAGACCAGGGAATTATGTGAATTTTTAAGGTAAATTATTAAACTAAACACCAGTGGTGGAGTTTTTACCATAGTAACTCTCAAATTAAATTCTTCCTATACAAGTATAAGCTGATGATTTCCTATTTTGTCAGAATATAGAATCTCACATAGAGCTCACTTTTCCAGAATTAAAAAAATTTACTCTATGAGTTTGCCAAGACTACTTAGACAATTACTTTGGTCGCTCTTGTGTGCATTTTACCTGAGTTTTAAAAATATTTTATATCAGTAGAAAAATATGTGTCTTTAAAGATAAAAAGTTTCTAGTGATAAAAGCTCACAGTTTTAGAGTTTAAAATTAGGCATATTGATGTGGCAGTAAGTCTGTGATTAAAGAATGAAATTCTCTAGGTAAGGGGCTGAAACTTTTGTTTGAATGTTGATTTGTGTCTCTGTTGTTCTCACATCTGACAGAAGTCAAGGGAAGAAAAACTAAGTGAAGGACCTAGCCATTTCACATAAAGAAGTATTAAACCAAAAGTGTAGTATACAAAATGATCTCACTTCTATAGGTATTGATATTCACTTATCTCACTTGAGAACATAAACACCCTATTGTTCTAAACTCTAATCTAATGCAGCCCTCTTGGGTCTTTTACAGGATGTAGTAGAGGGGTTCTTGGGGCCAGATCCCAACTGTGCCCTAGAATACATTGTCTTAGGGGATATTAATCAAACCCTCAGCCTTACAATATCTGGGTCTACTCTGCATTTATCCCAACTTCCAGAAATTAAGAGATTATTAGTGGTATTGCTTTCCATATCAATAGCAAAAAAAAAAGGAAAGTTCAAGAAAGGACCAAGACAAAAGGTAAACAGCTCAGGCTTGACTACAGTGTTGAAAGGAGAG
Source organism: Tarsius wallacei (assembly GCA_963574415.1). Lineage (NCBI taxonomy): Eukaryota > Metazoa > Chordata > Mammalia > Primates > Tarsiidae > Tarsius > Tarsius wallacei. The sequence continues at coordinate 15,018 of CAUYQG010076567.1, read as the reverse complement.
TACTGGAGCATAGCAGGGGAGTGTGGACGCACTTGTGGGAACTAGAAGCCCAGGAAGGCAGCATGGAAATATACCCAGCCTCTGCAACTCTGCCTGCCTCACCCAAATCAGATCAGCCTGAAGACAGGAGGGATTTCTCCTTTTGGGAAAAAGGTAATCAGAGAACTTCACCAGCCCCCATTGCTATCTCAAATACCTACAGATTTTACTACCAGAGAATGCCACAGTCCTTGCAAGCCCTGAGCCCAGTTGTGAAAGCTGCTACAAATTCATGTGAATGCATTGCTCTGAATTAGGAGCATAAGGATGTACTCCCCATCGCCTATCAATCCCTTGTGTGTCAAGCTGCAGCAGCACAATGTCACCTTGAGACCAGAGCCTCTAGAGTAGCCCCTGCACCTCTACAGCATTGGAGCTCCATCTTCATTCCACCATGCCCACACTGGCTGGGTGAAGCCTCAGCCCAGGATCAACTGTAACTCCGCTCCTGTGCAGCAGGGAAACCAAGTCCCACTGCCTGTACTTCAGTCAGAGGAACAGTCTGGTAATCCTAACCAGGTTGAACCCACCCTTGAGCCAGCCAAACTTCTGCATGTCCTCCCTCAAGCAGGAGAGATCCCTGAGCCACCAAGCAGTTAGCACTGCTCTCAAGTCCTAATAAACAGCTCACAGTGCCCTCAACTCCCAATGGACATGCCCCTACCCTAACCAAAAGCCTCATACCCACAATCAGGGCCTAGGAAACAATACCACAGGCTGTGGCTTGGTAGACATGCCCCCATGCTGGCCAAGAAATTATGCACCTGTGCTCCCAACCAGAGTAACAGCCCCATGAACTCGACCTCACCAAGCCAGACGTCAAGTCGGCTGACCCACTGTGTTCATGCATGCACCCCTGACTTAAGAAACAGCCCATTGAGCTCATCCATGGTAAAGCCACACCATCACCACCAGAAACTATCTCAGCCTAGGCTACTGAGACACTTGCAAATGTCATTATTGTGAATTACAATTGACAAAACTACATGGAAACTACACTACTACACCTATCTAAAATCAAAGGCAATGTACCCTATTGAACCAACACCCTAAGTCCTATCTAAATAAATGCCTATTCCTATGAAACTTACTCTATAAAATGAAAAAGGTGACTATTCCCCCAGATGCATAGAAATCAAAAAAGGAACATATCAACCATCAAAAAGTAAAGATATAGGACACCTCCAAAGGAACATAATAATACTCCAGTAACAGACTACAATTACAATAAATATATGAAATGTATGAAATGCCAGAAAAAGAATTCAAAATAATAATCTTAAGGCACTCAATGAGATACAAGAGAATACAGATAGTTCAACAAAATTAGGAAAACACTTCATGATTTGATGAAAAATTCAACAAAGAGCTGGATAGTAAAAAAAAAAGAACCAAACAGAAATCCTTCTGCTGAAAAATGTAATAAATAAAAAAAGGTAATCCAGAACTTCAACAACAGAGTAGACCAAGCAAAAGGATTTCTGAACTTGAAGACAGGTCTTTAGAAATAACAGAAGCATACAAAATATAAATAAATAAATAAATCCTACCAGATATATGGTATATCATTCAGCAAATAAATACTTGCATTCTGAACATTTCAGAAGAAAAAGAGAAGGCAAAAGGTATAGAAAACATATTTAATGAAACAATAGCTGAAAACTTCCCAAATCTTTGGAGAGAGATGGATCTCCAAGTGCAGGAAGCTCAAAAAATCTCAAATATATTCAACCCAAATAGTTCCTCTCTGAGGCACATTACTGTCAAATTGTCAAAAGTCAAAGGCAAAGGAAGAATTCTAAAAACAGCAAGAGAAAAGCATCAGTTGAAATACAAGGGAGTCCTCATCAGACCAACAGTAAATTCTTAGCAGAAATTTTACAGGCCAAGAAAGAATGGGATGACTTATTCAAAGTACTGAAAGAAAAAAACTGCCAGACAAGACTATTATACTCAGGAAAGCCATCATTTCAGAAATGAAGGAAAAATAAAATCTTTCACAGACAATCAAAAATGAAGGAAATTCACCACTAGACTAGTCTTATAAGAAATGCTCAAGTCTTACATCTAGAAATGAAAAGATGATAATCACCAACATGAAAACATGCAAAATTATAAAACTCACTGATACACAAAGGAGCAGGAGAAAGGAATCAAACCTTATCACTATACAAAACCATCCAACCACAAAAATAAACAATAAAAGAGGAAGTAAGGAACAGAAGACATATACAAAACAACCAGAAAACAATCAATAAAATGACAGAAGCTAAGTCCTCGCCTATCAATAATACCATGAATGTAAACAAATTATTCCCCATTTAAAATATATAAATTGGCTAAATAAATTTTAAAAAACAAGACTCAATGGTGCTAATTAACTCACCTCACCTGTAAAGATACATCAGCTAAAAGTGAAAGGATAATAAGATACTCCATGCAAAAAGAGAAAAGTGCTGATATTGAAAGTAAAAAGCAATCCTACTGTTTGTGCTTGAACCCAGGCTCCACCACCTACTGGCCAAGGGTCCTTGGGAAAATGTCTTAAAGTCTCTGTGTCTCAATTTCCATATCTGTAAAATGAGGATTAGAAAAGTACTTATCTTAGAATTTCCATAGATCTAGATGATTTAATATATAAAAATCTTAAAGCCCTGCCTAGCATATAGTAAGTATGCTAGTATCATTACTGTTTTCATAATTTTTATTACCATGACTACTATCATCATTACATCATAATTGTACAGAAAATCCCATTAAGTCTTTAAGAATCAACTTGAGGCTGGACACAATGGCTCAAACATGTAATCCCAGCACTTTGGGAGGCCAAGGTAAGAGGATTGCCTGAGCTCACAGGTTCGAGAACAGCCAGGGCAACTTGGCGAGACCTCATCTCTACAATAAATCAAAAAATTAGCTGGGCATAGTAGTGCATGCCTGTAGTTCCAGCTACTTGGAAGGCTGAGTTGGAAGGATCACCTGAGCCCAGCAGGTCGACGCTGAGGTGGCTGTGAGCATGCCACTGCACTCCAGCCCAGGTGACGGAGTGAGACTCCAACTCAAAAAAAGAAAAGAAAAGAAAAGAAACAACTTGAATATCATCTCTTTGAAGTCCTTGCTAATTCTTCCCACTCAGACCGCAACCTTCTTTCCCAAGCTTACACTGGATTTTGCTTTTTTTCTACATAGTACTTAGTGCACGAGATTAATAGAAAATGTACCCTTCTCTCATGGAGCCATTGTCCTGAAGTGGAAACAAATAGAAGAACAAATCAAGTCTGGTCTAGGATCACTTAAATGACAAGGGATAAACTAGGATGCAGAATCATCTTCAAGGTTCTAAAGCCTGTATTCTTTGTCCTACGCTATATTGCCTCCTAGTTTATTTACATTTCTTGTTAATATAAGTCTCTTTCTCACTAATATGTGTTTACTTCAGTGCTGGGTACACAGTTGATGCTCAAGAATTATTTGTTTAACCAACCAATCATTCAAATAAATGAACAAGTGAATAACATACAGTACAAATAATTTTTCTCAACAACAAGCATTTTTGCTGCTGTTGTTGGTAAGATTTATGTAAGGTAATGTAGAATGCATAAATACATTTCTTTCTCATATTAAATGTTTCTATTCTTAAATCATATCCCTCATCAAATAAAATTAGATATTTAGAAGAAAAAGGTAATGCAATGGTGATGATAAATTATTTTGAAGAGTACAAGTGAGTATCAGTAGGATTAGGTTGGATAACAGGGTCAACATTCAAATGACCATTGCACATAAGTCTGCAGTGTTTCTTAACATCAGAATATTACCTTTGATCTGTAAATCTTTCAGGCAGCCCCAGAGTTCACTCTTAGTAGAAACTACTTTTTTTTTTCATTTTTGTTTTTTTAATACATTTTTTAAATTTTAAAATTGTAGGGTACAGTTAAGGGTTAGGTATACAAATATGCATTGTGCAGGTACCCTTGTTGATGAAGTGTGCCCCCCCATCCCCAGACAGATATTGACTGTCGTTAATCCCACTTCTCTTCCCCTCACTGCCCCCCTCCCATAGTTTCCTACCACTGTCAATCCTTTCTTATAGTATTACGATAGTCGTTCAAGGTCCACCTATTAGTGACAACATGTGATACTCAGATCTTTGTTTCTGTGACTGGGAATATACCCTGAAGAACACAAATCACTCTATAAAAAAGACACCTGCACACGTATGTTCATCACAGCATTGTTCACACTAGCAAGATCATGGAACCAACCATGCTGTCCATCAAAAGAGGACTGGATTTTAAAAATGTGGTACATATATACAATGGAATATTACGCAGCCATAAAAAAGAACAAAATCATGAATTTTGCAGCAACCTGGATGGAATTAGAGTTTACAATACAGATCCGTTTTTAAATGCAATTATACATTCATTCTGTCCCAGAAAATTGATGGTGGGTATATTAAATGACCTTTCAGATCTCCTTCAGAGATCTCTGGCACTGAGTAGTTTATCATACTCCCAAAAACTTCCAGGAAAGGAAATTTACAGCTTTTACCTCAGTCACAACTTTTAAAAATGCTTAAAATCAAGAAGTTTTACATTGACTGGTAGCTCTGAATGAGATCTGAAAGGTCATTTAATATACCCATCATCTTTAGTTAGAATAATCTAATTGTTTTTACAATTAATTGTTTTTATTTACTATATTCGATTGTAGCAATAAACCCATTCATCTACTTAATATTCATTGAGTTCCATAGCATTTCAGATATTGAGCTGAAAGCTAAGAATATAAACATGAATAAAACGTATTTTCTCCCTGTAAAGAACTTGCACACTAGAGAATACAAATAGTCACATAACAGGCAGCTTATATGACAATGTGAGAAAAGAGTTGATGGTTAATGTATGCACGCTATGAGAAAACCAAGGGTTTGGCAATTAATTCAGCCTGAGAAAGATAATAAGCCTTTTAGTGAGATGATATTAGGCTGGGTTCTTGGACAGAAGGAATCTTCTAGGTAGGTAAGTCAGGATGGGCTTCATGTAGAGAATAGCATATGTCAGAAAGTCTAATATACTGAAGGAAATAGGAGAAGTTTCATATAGTTGAGTCTCAAAGTTCCTTGTGGTAAGTGATGGGACAAAATGTTGGTTGGGTAGAGTTTATCCATGCTAAAATTAGATTTTATATTTTTGTCATTGTATATGAACAACAACAAAGACATAGGCCAGGAATCTCAGATGAACTACTAAATACACTGTGAGAAAATGAATTGAAACATATTTTCTCTATATCAAACAATACATAATTTCTACACATAGAAATAGATAAGATTGGGCAAATCTTTTAATTCTTGCACAAGGCATTTGAAATGCAGTTGGAGATGGAAAACATAGAACATTTGAATGTTCTTTCTTATGGACCATGCTGTGGCTAATTTCAACATGAAAAAAATCCTGAAAATTTAACTGAAAAATGTTTTATACAAACTCTTCCTGTGTGAATACAACTTTTCAGGAAGACCTCTTCAGTTCTGACTCTACTAATTAGAGAATTTACAGTTCTGTGTCCTCAAAGGGAAAGAACAACACTTTTCTATAAAAAAATGCTAAACATATTTAAATCTATTTTTAAAATCAAAATACTAAGAGCTAAAATGAGACATGCAGTAGCAAAGCCAAGTTCCCACCTGAGCTAATGTTTGCACTTTCCTCTTCTCATTAAAAAAAAGTGCATAGAGTGTCTCAAAAAGCTTTCTCCTATCGCTGAATACAAATGGAAAACAAATTGAGAAGAAATATGAATCAGTAAGTCTGACAGAGGAAAACTGGAAAGACTACCTACATTTTCAAAAAAGGAAGCTATGAAACATGAGGACATTTCTTTAAACTACAAATGTTTCTACTCTCCATATCCTTCAGTTAAAAACAAACCAACAGCTGGGCTCGGTGACTCAGCCTGTAATCCCGCGCTTTGGGAAGCTGAGGTGAGCGGATTGCCTGAGCCCGCAGGTTCGAGATCCGCCTGGGCAACTTGGCGAGACCTCATCTCTACAATAAAACCAAAAAATTAGCCTGCCGTGGTAGCGCGCGCCTGTAGTTCCAGCTCCTTGGAAGGCTGAGGCGGAAGGATCGCCGGAGCCCAGCAGGTCGAGGCTGCGGTGGCCGGGAGCGGCCACTGCACTCCAGTCTGGGCGACAGAGTGAGACTCCAACTCAAAACAAACAAACAAACAAACAAAAAACAACAAAAAACCAAACAACAACAAACCAGACAAATGACCTCTATAAAACATTTCCCTTATCTTTTGAGAAATCATGTCCTCAGAAAGATTACTTGCTCCAAACACTAAAAGCTAGGAATGAAAGGCGGGCGGGGGTGGGGGGGGGGGGGGGCGCACGGACTGAAATGTTAAAAAGATATACCCAAAGTTCATGTATTAGAGTATACCATTCTATAATCTATGAAACATATGCACTTTTAGCTACTTAAAACAATGTATTCTTACTTTACCTATAGATTACATGTAAGGTTCATATTAGAATTTCAAGTTCACCTTATACACAAAAAGTAAAAATAAAAATGGAAGAGATCCTCTACAACCAAGCATAAAGAGAATAGGGAAGAGTGAAGAAAGATATGAACTGCAGCTATATGAATTGAAAAGCAACAGTGATTATGGATCAGCCATTGTAAGGTTGAATGTTTGCCAATACTTGAGTAATTTCTGAAGACATCATTATATAAAGTGGCCAAAAGATAACCCTAAAACACCAAGAAAACAGAAAATGATGCACTGACTTGAATAAATAGTCCCATTCAGAAATAAATTAAAGTGTAAAAGTTTGTACACTCACAACATTTAGCTCTTATTTATCTACAAAACTTAGCTATTCAGAATGACTTGCTCCTCAAAAATCCCAGGTGGATTGCTGAAGCATAGTTCATCAATTAACTGATTACTATGTGCCAGAAGTAGGATATACAAAGATGAATGAAATACTATCTCTGCTCTTAGGTAGTTTACATTGTGGATGAGATAGAAAAAAAGATAATTACAATAACATGTGTGATGAGTTGATACTTATAGACAGAGGGTCACTGGGAACTTAGAGGAATGGAGTAGTGAGGATGAATGCAAATCTATGAGGAAGAAAGAAAAAGAACAAAAAAGAAAAAGAAGAAGATGGAGGAGGAAGAGGAGGGGGAGAAGGAGGAGGAGGAGGAGGAGGAGGAGGAGGAGAAGGAGAAGGAGAAGGAGGAGAAGAAGAAATAAAAATAAAAAGAGAAGAGGAAAGAAAATAAAAGGAAAGAACTAGTCCAACCATTCTATGTATTTATTGGATTCCAGAAACAGATGCTTCAAAGTAATTATTTACTGTTGAATAAGGGCAACAATTAACATACTCTATTATTTTACATTACAAATTAGCAATGAACTTAACTCTGTTTTTGCTATTTATTCCAGTCAGTTTAGACTTGATTTTTTAAAAAGCACAGGATTTTAATTTCAGAGCTAGAAACCCAAGATTCAAGTTATTTAGTAGGACTGTAACCTTGGACAAGTCACTTAACTTTGAGACTCAGTTTCTACATCTGTAAAATGAGGTTAATGAAAAGGATATGATGAGATATCAATGATATGTTAAGCATAAAATAATATATAAGAGAAGACAACATAATCTACCAAAAGGGATCAAATTTATAACTTATTTCCTGGTCTGAACATGCAGGATATTTTGATATTTTGACTGCAAGTTACAGAAAACTCAGCGTAAGCTTGATTCAACAAAAAGAACATTTGTTGGCCACAAGCATTAAGGTTAACTTATTCCAAAGGGCTGAGGTCCATTTCCTTACTAATCTTTTGGCCTGGACTTCCTCTGTATAAGGACGTTGTATCCTCAGTCAGGTAGCAAGATGGCTGTAGCAGTTTTGGACTTCACCTCTCTGAGCAACAATGTGCAGAGGAAAGGAAGCTGGTATATACAAGGTCTTTCAGAAGGTCAAGTATAACTTTTCCTAGAAACCACATGGAAATTCCCCTTGCATTTTTAGACCCCAAATGAATCACATGGCTAGTCCAGAACCAAACACTGGAAAGCAGGATGGGATTAAGATTAGCCTGAGAAAGTCAGGTCAGCCCCTTGGAGTTTGAAGTGTCATGTGGAGGAGAAAGAAATACTTGAAAAATGAATTTGGTGAGGAAGAAGGGAAGCTGCAAATGTATGCTAAATAGGCGACCATAAGTGTTCCCAAAAGTATAATGTTGAATGCAATTCTTTTTTTTAATTAAAAGATCATGTCAATTACTAGAAATATTGGCATAGTTTTTAAATTATATAATTATTCATACATATTCATACAACCTGTGTACATAATCAGATTGAAGTTACAGTAAAAATGAATTTATCATGATAGAACTAAATTTCAGCTATTTTACCAAAGGAAACAATCTAATAATTTTTAAGCAGAAGAAAAAAAGCATGGGATTTGTTGTCAAAATTGAGTTTGTTTGAGTTTGAATTCCAGTTCTGTAATACACTAGATATGTGATCTTGGGCAGTTTGTTCCAACACTTTTCATAATAAAATGGGAATAATATTACCTAACATGCCAAAGTGTTATAAAAATAAAATGAAATGACAGGATATGAAAATACTCTTCCTTAAACTGAGATATTCAGAAAATTTTAGTTCAGTTCTCACTGGAGCCTTTCTTTCTTTCATCCCGAGTGTCCCAAGATATCAGTTTAGCTCAAATAATTTAAATATAAAAATGTCTTATGGCACATACTTCTGATATACACTCATTTAGGTGCTGGGTTTTTACCTGAATAATAGCACAAATATATTAATAGCTCCACTACAAAGCAGAATAGAAAAGCTTTGTACTAAAATAGATACAACACCACCAGGCCCCACATACCTGCACTTCTAGCCTTAGTCATTTCCCCCTCTATGTGGCTGAGTGCCATGTCTCCTCTGTGAGCTCACAATATAGGCTGCCATTCCCCTGTTCCTACAGTGCTGATGATTTGTCTGCAAGCAGCTTCCTGTGGTTTCTTGAGTAGAATCAAAGACACCTGACAGGGCAACATCTGCTCTCAGGCTGCGCAGCTGTAGGGTTCTCTCATTTGGATACCAGGACTGGAAATCATATGTGAGAAAACCTGATATCACATTTAGAGACTAGGTATTTTTAGGATTACATACCGACTTCTGCTGTGATCCCCAACATGCCAACTGGCCTTCACTGCGTTCTTGTGAATAACAGATGCTAAGGAACAAGAGATGAGGACGATTTGGCCCCTACTCTCAATTGGCTTGTTATCACAATGTTTGTATTCAGTAAAGCATGTACACTAATAACTATAATGAGAAGTAGAGGGCAGTGAGGTGACAATTAACATTTTCATTTGTATAGCACTACAAAATTTTATATATGTTATTTCCTCTCTCCTGAGAGATGGGCACATATTATGGATTTATTTTTGAATCAAATTTTACTGAGCCCCTACTATGTGCTATCAGAGAGTATTAAAATAAGTATGCCACATATTAATTTGCATATTTGTTAATTTATTTGTGTATACCCTTTTAAAAATGACTTGAAGCAAAAGTAAAGTTTGGTGCCTTATTCCTGAGAAGCTAAATCAATGTTATTCTTAGTTTATGGCAGAGAAGAAAAGGCTTATAGAGACTGTAAGTCATCTTTGGTTTCTGGATCCTTTGTGGACTCATTACTCTCTCATCTAAAATACTTGACCTTTAAGAAGGCTATGAGAGGTCCAAAAAAAAAATTATCTTCCTTTAGGGAAGCTAGAAAGAATTTATGGTAGACTTTCCATTAACTTGAAAGAGAGAGAATAAGAAAGCATTTGAAATGATCTTTCAAACTTTATAACACACTATGCCCTCATATGTCCACTACTCTCTACCAACTAGAATTTTTGTTGTTTGAGTAAACTCTGTTCCTTCCCTGACTCCAGGCTTTGTACCGACTATCCTATTCATCTGCAACATTTCCCCCATACCAAACAAGCAAATAAGCAAAAAGGTTTCTACACAGTTGTAGTGAACTCAAAAAAAAAAAAAAAAAAGAAAAGAAAAGAAAAGAAAAAAAGAAAAAAGGAAAGAGAAAGAGAGAAAGAAAGAAAAAGAAAACACAGCTTGCATACTTTCAATTGAATCAAGGAACAGACATTTTTAACTGACATTTAGAATTCTCATAACTACCCTGGAAGATATGAGGGGGGCACTCCAAAAGAACCTGGAATTTATTTATAAAAATTGTGCATCTATTCTTACATGTTTAAACTTCAGTCACCTTCAAAATACTCTCCATTTGATGCAATACACCTATCAAGACACTTTTTTCACAGCTCAAAAACAGTTTTTGAACTCATCCATTTTAATGCCTTTTAGTGCTTCTGCCATTTTTTGTTTCACCTCTTCCACATCGCAAAACATTTCCCTTTGAGGTCTTTTATTTTATCCGGGGAGACAAAAAATTAAGTCACTCAGGGTGAGATGGGGTAAATAGGGAGGGTACATCATGGGGTTCAAAGGGATCAGGCTATTTTTGGTCAAAAGCTGCTGAACACTCAGTGCAATGTGGGCAGGAGTGTTCCTAAGTCATCATGAAATGGGCAAACACGTTGAAAATATCTCCAAAAAAAAAAATTCACCGAAGCTGAACACAGTCTCTCACAATAGCACTAGTTGATACACTGATGCCAATGGGTTCCTAGAACACATACCTAGAAGGGGAAACCTGTACTACAAGGGACCTGCCCTCCAAGGGATAATTCTAGGTTTTGGGGGGGTCTCCTTTGTACATACGGTCATGCACTGCATAACAATATTTGGTCAATGACAAACTGCATATATGATGGTGATCCCATAAGATTTTAATACTATATTTTTATTATACCTTTTCAGTGTGTAGATATGCTTAGATAAATAAATATGTACCACTGTGTTACCATTGCCTACAATATTCAGTACAGTAACATGCTGAACAGTTTATAGCTTAGGAGCAATACGTCATACTATATAGCCTAGGTGTGCAGTAGGCTATACCTTCTAAGCTTGTGCAAGTACACTTTATAATGTCTGCACAACAATGAAATCACTTGGCAATGTATTTCTCAGAATATATCCCTGTCATTAAGCAATGCACAGCTGTTTTTGTATAATCGCTATTTTAAAAATAAGAAAATTAAAGCATTGGTGTGAATTTCTCCCAGACAATGTTAATCTCAGTTATTTTGCATTTCCCTTGCTGTTGAAATTATTTCCTCTACATGTATAGAACTACACCAGATAGGTCCCAACATTCCATCAATGTAAACCAGAATTTTCACAAAGGCAGGAATTATTGCCTGTTTTTCTTACTGCTATATCCAAAATACCTAGAAAAGCTCCTAGCATACAGCAAGTTCTCAGCAAGTGTTTGTTGAATGTATTATTAAATAGATTTATTTAGTCAAACTGATTTCTCTAAGAGCACACAGCTAAGAAGAGGAAAAGAGGTTTGAAATCAGATAGTCATGTGTAGATTCCCACCACATAGTTAAGATTTGGAATCAGTCCTATCAGTATGCTAGATTTTCTTTTGCTGAGTTTAGAGAGAAAAATCTTTGTTCAAAACTTTGTTTAAAACTTTTTTCAAATATTTATTAAAAACTAAATGTCATACGTAAGTCATATCTTAATAAAGATTTTTTTAAGTTACTTAAAAAAATAAAACTGCATACCAAATCATACTCTTATGTTCTTGACAGAATTAACTCAGCCCAGAGAATGTAAATTTCTGAAACTGGTTATAATAATTTCCCAAGTCTATCACAACAATCAGGTTGTTTTCTAGGAACATAGAGTACTTTTAAATAACTTTATAAAGATACAAAGTTGAATAACAAACCATAGCAAGTTAAGGACTTCAAAAATCACAACTGGATCGAATACTAGGATGATAGGTGTAATTTATGGCCTTACCACCTGATTGAGTGTAAAATTATTGTTTAGGAAAGATCCCTAAGGTAATCCAATTTGTTTTTAGTACCTAATTAACACTTCCCAGTGGCTTCTGGATTGGATAAGTGAGAAATGCAATGCTTATAAGATTTAAATCGGGTATTGTGGCATCCAATTAAGCAAAGAATCTCCTTGTTATTGGCAATGCATTTAACTGATGGCAGAGATAGTACTGGAAAAAAGAATGGAGATAATTAGAAAAAAAGATAAGACAATTAGGTAGCTGAATTATTTGCACTTTTAGAGGAATTGATGGCAAATCCACGTTCACATTCTGGAGGGAAGTATATGCAAACTCAAAGTTACAAGTCAGAATGGATGAATGAAAAGGACCAAAGGAGGGACAGTGCTAGCACTAACTAAGAACCTGACTTAGGTCCTGGTCTAATAAGCATATGTACTCTATCTTACTTAATCCTTGAAAGAACAATTATGGGGTGCATTTATCACTGTCTTCATTTTTTATCTGAAGGAACTGATGTTCTCAAAGCTTTTGTAACTTACCTATGATTTCAAGCAGGAAGAAGGTGATAGTATTTGTTATTATTGTAAAAACCACAGGCATTATTTATGATAATTTAGGGAGTGTAAGGGCTAGATTTGGAACAGGTACCCTTGCTTTTAAAAGAAAGGGGGAAAAAACCCTGTTAGATCTGAGAGATCCTCATAAAAATACAAATGGCTTGGAATGGTGGTTCTCACCCCCAGTCTCTGTGCTGTGACATGGCAGATGAGGAAATCAAAGCATTCACATGAAGCCACAATGTCATGGTCCCCCAGCACAGCAACAATCAGTTTTGGTTACATGCAATTCTCCGAACACTATAATTCAAGAAAGCACACAGAAAAGTAAGAGAAGTTTTATTTTATTGATATTTTCCAATAAACTCTGATTTTCTTTTTAAGTAAATAAAATAAGTACCTCATTAGTAACAAATTACAATTGATCACAATGCAATAACGTGTAGCAACATTGTGTTTGAGAACACTTGCTTGGGATAGGTTAGGATGCCATGTAAAAAATTAAAAACCATGGCTTTGCAAAAAAAAAAAAAAAAAGCCAAATGATTTTTCTTTTTGTGTCTCGAGTGCTAAGTTACAGGCATGGAGGATGCAGTAGCTTTCATCTACTTTGTTTTCAGCAAATTTTAGACCATTTCACACTTCATTCTCCTCCATAAGAGAGGTAGTCGGCGATATCTTGGCTGAACCACTGGCAGGTGGGAGACAGCTGATTCCAGGGAAATATTCAAATATTCAAATCTTCAGTGGCCTTGGTCAGCAAAAGGGCAGTCTGAAGTTGTGGAGAAACCATGGGGTTTAGAATTAGGCGGCTGGTATTCAGGTTCTTTCTCTCTTATTTTCCTGCCTCTCCAGTTTGGATTACTTAATCTCTCTATTTCACTTTCCTTCATTCACTAAAGCATATTTATTAAGGACCTACTTATTACACACTAGACATGGTTCTAGGTGCTGGGCATACATTGATAAAGAGAACTAGTTCCTACTTTCACAGAGCTTACATCCTAATAAAAGAAACACACACTGCAGTTATTTACATAAAATATCAGGTGTCAACAAGTGTTGTGGGAAAAAAATTAACTAAAGCACTGTGAAAGTATCAAGACATATGTGAGCTAATTTAGATAAGGTACTCAAAGAAGGTCTTTCTGAGGAACAAATATTTGAGCGGACATTTTAAAACGTGAGAAGTTTTTTTCTTTTTCCACCTGAATTTACAAGCAAATGACCCTACAGTATCACAAAGGTTCTTAGGTAAGAATAAACTTGGGTTGCTAAAGAAACAGCAAGAAGGACAGTGTGGCTAGAACTAGAAAAAAGAGAAGAGAGATAGGTTATTTCGGGTGTGTTGGAAAGCTACTGAAGCTAATTTCCCTTTAAAGTAAATCTTTCTGGCTTATGGATGAAGATGTGACTGGTTAGGAAAAGGAGTGGAAGCAGAGAATAAGTTAGGAAACAATTCCATAGTTAAGTAAGAGATAATAGTGGTTTGACCCAGCAGGCAGGCTCAGGCATTTGAACGTGGTAGCAGTGGTGAGAAGCAGCTGAATTTGGCATAATTTGAATATAGAGCCTACAAGATTTGCTGGTAAATGGAATGTAGGCTCTGAGGAAAACAGTCAGGGATTACTCTTATGTTTTTGGGCTGAGAAGGTGCTGGAGGTAAGGCAAAAGAAGAATTAGTTTCTTATACAATAAGTTTGAAGTGACTATTAGATATCCAAGAAGAGATGTTGAATACATGGTTAAGTAATCACACTGGAAGTCAGAAAAGAGAGAGAGATAGAATTTTGGGAGTCATAAAAACATGCAAGTTATACAAGTCATTTAAAACCATGGAATGGCTTTGATGGAGTGAATGAGTATCACTAGAAAAAGAAAGAGGTTCCAAGACTAAGCCCGGGTCAACCGTAATGCTTAGAGACTAGAAGAGCAAGAAAAGTTAAAAAAAAAAAATTAAAAAGAGAGAGAGAGAGAGATTAAGAAAGAGTGGCCAGTAATGTAGGCAGTAAATCAAATCCCACTGTACAACAGCCAAGAGGAGAAAATGTTTTATGAAAGAATACATGATCATCTATATACTGAATTGCTGAAAGGTGGAGAAAGATGAGGATTAAGAATTGAACAAGCCGGGCTCGGTGGCTCAGCCTGTAATCCCGCGCCTTTGGGAGTCTGAGGTGAGTGGATCGCCCGAGCCCGCGGGTTCGAGACCCGCCTGGGCAGGCGAGACCTCATCTCTACAATAAATCAAAAAACTAGCCGGGCATGGTAGCGCGCACCTGTAGTTCCAGCTAATTGGAAGGCTGAGGCGGAAGGATCGCCGGAGCCCAGCAGGTCGAGGCTGCGGTGGCCGGGAGCGGCCACTGCACTCCAGTCTAGGAGACAGAGTGAGACTCCAACTCAAAAAAAAAAAA